>ML794588.1:373273-383410 GCA_009831015.1 Picea engelmannii
AAGTGGGGAAGCTCGTTGAAGCCATTTAACAACTTCAAGAAAGATTAGCTGAGATGGAACTGCAAGCAGTATCGAGCACTCTGTAGGAAGTGAGGGATCAGAGAGAAGAAACTGTCAGGGGCGCAGTAAAAAGAATCAGGGCGTTGGCCTTGGAATGTAAACAACTCAGTGACCGAAGTGCACAGACCTATGAGCGCCTTGTAGACGACCCGGAGCTGAAAATATTAGAGGCACAACTCCAGGAGGCGAAGCAACAACATCGGTAGTGCAAGGGCAACTGAAACTATTGTTTATAGTCGAGAAGATGAAAAGGTCATAGGAGGTGTGCACAGTTCAACAACAAGTGATTGCAATCTAGGGTAGAGTCATGTAAGTGACCCAGAGACTCCAGCCGGTGTAGGACAAAGCCTGCACACTTTTTGAAGAAATCAATGGACGAGGTGCACAGCTGGAACAAGTGGTCACCACAGTGGAACAACGCTTGGAAGGGCCTGTCACCGAGACAATCATTCAGGAGTTCATCGAGAAGGAGGCTCCAGTGAAGCAACAGATCGAGGCAGCTTGAGCCAAGCTCGAGGCTTTTGAAGCAGAATTTCCCAGATCAGAGTGACTCGAGACGAGTCATAGGTGAGTGTTGGGGTCCTGTTGGCCCTTGACCAGGTTTTGGAGAACCTTGATCATGTTTGACCAATTTTGGGACTTCGACAGGCTGGTCGAAGACAGAGCGCCTAGGCGAAGCGAAGATCACAGGATCTCACCCCCTTTTACTGGATTTTTGGGTTTAGGGTTTATGTAATGTGTATGGGATGTCGGCCCATGGGTTTTACCGATGTTTAGGCCCCTTTTGTTATGTATAAATAGAAATCTAGGCGATGTAAGAAAAAACTAGTTAATGATCGGCTTAGTGCATGACTAGCTGGATTTGTGTAAGATTGTGTTGAGTCTTGCAGAGCTAAGTGAAAGTGATTGTAAGAAGGCTCCATGCTTACTAAGAGTTTGCTCTGTTCCTTGACCTACTCGGGGAAGGAGGATTTGGCAAGGTGCGCGCAGATCTCCTATCCTATGCGAAGTTGGCTTTGTGGCTCTGTGCATGTAAGAATATTGGAAGAAGATAATAAAGAGGAAGAAGAGTTGGTGGACGTAGCCCCATGCTGGGGGTGAACTATGTGTATCCTGTGCTATGTGATTTGTGTTGTTTTATTCTTGTATTTTCATAGTGTTATAACCTTTATGTATGTTAGATGCATCTGATATAATAGCTTAGTGCTTAATAATGTGAATGAATACTATATTTGATCTATTTCTATGTGATAAGTGCTTGGATGTATTGGATCTTGATTACTACTGCGATGATCTATAGCTAGGGTTTTAACCTGCGATGTGATTAAAGGGGTTAAAAACTAATGAATGTTATTGGCTAAGTGCTATGTTAAGTATTGTGATCACATATCTGTGTCCTAGCTAGGTTGTAGATACTTGAGTCCTGCAACCCCCCCTGCCTCTACCTCAGGTGAGACTTCATCTACTTCATAGGTGTTGTCTAAAGGGCCCGTAGTTAGGGTTTTGTTGGTGCGTTGTTGAAGTGTTGAACCTTGGGTCCGCCCCTGTGCCAAAATATGCAAACTCTACCAAGTGTAAGTAATCTTCCCACTTAGATGGCTTATCCATCACATACATTCTCAACATATCTTCAATTACTTGGTTGACCCTCTCTGTTTTCCCATCTGACTGTGGATGGTATGTTGTGCTAAAGTTTAGATTTGTACCAAATACTTTAAACAATCCCCTCCAGAAATTGGAGGTAAACTTTGTATATTTCCGGAGACAATTTTCCTAGGTATCCCATGCAACCTAATAATCTACCTCATGTAAATTTCTGCAATATTAGCCGTTGTATGTGTTGTTTTTACATGAATAAAATGAGCATCCTTTGTTAATTTGTCAACCACTACCATGATTGAATCATGTTGTCTTGCTTTCCTGGGTAATTTAGTTATGAAATTAATGGTTATCACTTCCTATTTCTTCTCTGGGATTGGTAATGGTTGTAGCAAACCCGTTGGGTGCCTATGCTCAGCCTTCACCTTCTGACATTCCATACATCAAGCGATGTAATCAACAACATCCTTTTTCATTCCCAGACAAAAGTGGCTTCTTACTGCTGTAATCATTTTCTGGTAACCGAGATGTACACCATAAGGAACATCATGCATTTCCTTCAATATTGAATTCCTCAGTTCTCCAAAACTAGGAACATAGATTCTATTCTTATGCATAAGTAATCCATATTCCTTTATCTCATACTCCTTTATTTTCTATTGTACATCTCCTTGTTGTAAGATTTCCTTTATCTCTAGGTAATGTTGATCTGCAACAAGATCATCTAAAATTCTGCTCTTCAAGTCTGACTGATGCATACTGACAACAACATCATGCATGCGATGCACTCTTCTACTAAGTGCATCAACAAATTTATTCTCTCTTCCTTTTATATGCTTGATATCAAGGTCATATTCACTTAAAAATTCCAACCATCTTGTTTTCCTGGCATTCAAGGTTGGTTGTTCAAAAATATACTTCAGGCCAATGAGAGGAACTATGCCTCCACATCTTCAAGGTGTGGAAAATGACATCAAGCTCCAATTCATGCGTGGCATAGTTCCTCTCATGTTCCTTAAGCTTTCTGGACTCATAACCAATGACATGTCCATTTTGTGCGAGGAATCCCCCAAGTCATTC
Source organism: Picea engelmannii (assembly GCA_009831015.1). Lineage (NCBI taxonomy): Eukaryota > Viridiplantae > Streptophyta > Pinopsida > Pinales > Pinaceae > Picea > Picea engelmannii. The sequence continues at coordinate 376,013 of ML794588.1, forward strand.
CTTACATGCATCTGTACATACCACAAAACTTTCATTTGGGTCAACAATCTTTAACATGGGTGCACTAGTAAGTAATTCCTTCAACATATCAAAATTCTCTTCACACTTAGGTGTCCATTAAAATTTAGTTCCCTTCTTTTGCAAAGAAGTGATGGGATGAGCAATATTAGAGAACCCTGCTATGAACCTTCTGTAGTAACTAGCTAATCCCATAAACGATCCGACTTTTGACACATTTTTGGGTGTTGGCCATCCTCTAATGGCTTCAATATTCTCTGGATCTATTTCTATGCCTTGCTCTGAAATAATGTGTCCCAAGTAATGGATCTACTTTTGATAAAAAGAATACTTACTCATCTTGGCATACAATTGATGTTCTCTTAGCATTTGCGATACAAGTCTTAAGTGATGTTCATGCTCCTCTTCAGACTTAGAATAGACAAGTATGTCATCCAAGAATACTATGAAAAACTTATCCAAATAATTTATGAATATGCCATTCATTAAGCACATAAAGAAAGTTGGTACATTGGTCAGTCCAAATGGCACCACTACAAATTCATAATACCCATACTTGGTTCTAAAGGCTGTCTTATGAATGTCTTCTTCCTTGATCCTTACCTGATGGTATTCTGACCTCAGGTCAATCTTTGAAAATATCTTTGCTCCTCTTAGCTGATTAAAGAGGTCATCAATTATAGGTAGAGGATACTTGTTCTTTATAGTATACTTATTCATTTTTCAAAATTCAATACACATCCTCAAGGTTCCATCCTTCTTTTTGACAAAAAGAACTGGTGCTCCCCAAGGTGAAACACTTGGATGTATGTACCCTTTCTTGAACAATTCCTCCAACTACATTTGTAATTCTTTTAACTCTGGTGTGCTCATTCCGTAAGGTGTTTTTGAAACCGGGGCAACTCCTGGCACTAAATCAATTGAGAAATCTATCTTCGTTCTTGGTGGCAACCCTAGTATTTCTTGGAATACATCTTCAAATTCTTGTAGTACTAAGAAATATTCAAAGCTTGGCTCCTTTGTATTTTTCGGCTCTTCCACATGAGCTGCATACAATTGACATCCTTTTCTAAAAAATCTCTTCAGCTGTAAGGCTGAAATCTCCCTTATAGAGATGGGTCTTGGAACTCCTTTCACAGTGCTCTATTTTCCATCTCCATCAAGATAGGTAAATTTATTTCTATGACAATCTAGGACAACATGATGCGTTTCCAACCAATCCACTCCAATTAGAATATCATAAGACCCCAAGGGTATGATATTCAAATCAACACTAATATTCACACCATTAAGGCTTATGGAACAACTTTTGACCATATCATGGATTCTCCTTTTGGTTATAGTGGCTAACTAAACCAAACTTGATTTTCCATGCTTACTTTTCTCCAAATGTAATCTATCCACTATTTTAGGATCAATGTAACAATGACTTGCTCCTGAATCAATTAAAATAGCAACATCCTGATTTATGATCTTACCTTCCACCTCGATCATATTGGATTGGTACTCTACTTGTCGATAATCTAAAGCTACATAAATTCTTCTGATATCTTCGATTGTTGTAGCCTCTTGGACATTGTGCACAGTCTTTACTCTGTCGTTTCTATGTAGGCAATCCTTGTACACATGATCTTCTTTGCATCCCCAACACTAGATTGGTGGTATTCCCCTTTTTCCCAAGAAGTATTCTTTCTTGGATTCACCCTTAGCATACTAATCTTGATGATTTCTATTAGGCTCATTCCTATTGAAGGGAGGTTTGAATCCTTTCCTCCTCTAATCAGACTTCTCCTCCTTCTTACCCTTCCAAGATTTCTGCAGGGATTCTCTTCCCTGGCCTTGATCATACATGTATTTATCCTTCCTAATGGCCTTAGTCAAGGTCTTGGGATCATCATACCTAATATTTTCTTTATAAAAGGGTGGCAGTCCACTTAGAAATCTTTGTATTTTCACCTTCTCATCATTAATGAACCCGACATAATTTAACAACCCCAAGAATTTCTTCTCATATTCTTCCATAGTCATGCTTCCCAGCCCGAGTTCAAAGAACTCCTGCATTTTAATGTCATATAAATGCTCTGAGAGGTACTCCTTTTAGAAGTACTTCTTGAACTTCTTCCAAGTGATCCTACTTTCATTAATATGTTCAACTTGCTTCAATTGATCCCACCACATTGCAACTTTCCCATGTAAATGATAGGTGGTAATTCTAGCTTCTAGGTTTGATGAATATTTATGCAATTGAAAATATTTCTTTAGTCCAAGAAACCATGTTTTGGCATCATATTCCATTTATTTTTCACCATCAAAGGAGTGTGGCTTAATCTTCCTCAGCTCTCCTTGCAAACTGTCCACTTCCTATCTTCTTCTTAGTTCATGAAGAATATATCCCTATTCTCCGCAAAGTAACAATGTCATGTTATCCTTGGCTAACACATAATTTCATTTTGCCCAGGCGCTTCCCTCAAACCAGGTTTCATGTGACCATGGTTGGAATCCATGACTTAGTCCCTTCCTTAGCGCCTCGCTCTGTGTTCCTTCACACGGGGCTTGTGCGAGCCATAAACCCACGGCTAAGTTACCTCCCAAGCCCCTTTTTTTTAACCTATGCATGGGACTGATTCTGGGACCAAGTCCTCCAGAATTCAGCCTTTGTTTGTTCTCTGTTGTCAACTCATGTTTCCTCCAGAGTTACCCTTTGCTGAAATCTCCATTAGCTCCACCACAAGGATCAGACGGTCGAGATTTAATCTCCCGTCAAATGGATGACCCCTCCCCCATCTGGAGGCTTCACAAGATCGACAGTATGCGACTTAATCAAGTGTTGGGATAGACAATCCTCTATTAATTTGACTCTCTTGGGGTTGAGACATTCACTTCTCACGCTACTCAACTCCCCCGGAGTGGCAATTCGCTGAAGTACTTACCCTATCCTTCCACTTCTTGATCCAATGGTTGAGAAAGGTCTCGAAGGGATCCTAAATAGATGGTCTGTGTGCCTTCACGACTTCAGTCTTCGACACTTTTCAATCGTAGAGACTTGAAAATCCTCGGAGTCACATACTCCCAAATCTTACACGACACGCTGACGTCACCCAGGGTGACATGGACCCATGGAACATGTGCCATGTGTCACTAAAAAATGAACAAATCACGGTACAAAAGGTACCAAAATCAGGTGACACGTGTCCCCACATGACACCCCTTCCATGTGGCATAAGACACACCATCAACCACACAAACGATCCACAATCACTGCTCCAGATTTGATGGCCCGCGTGACATCACAGATTTACACTTTTGTGAATTTTTCACTTCGGGGCTACAACGCTTCGGAGTTTTTCTCTGCAACATACTTAGTAATCACTGGAGCGAACTAAGGCCACGTCATCAATAAAATTCAGGACTCTGGGAATCCGAGATTCAAAAGTTTCCCTAATCAAACACCTACTACCTCCCGGATAGTTGAACATCGAACTGAAATCGATGGCTCACACTCCTCCCACAGCCAACAACTCTGATTAAATCTGGCTTTGACTTCGATGTTTATTTCTCCAGATGACCCCCATACTCCCGAATACTTTCTAGATATGGCAGTCCTAGATCTGACGGACTTCGGGACTTCAAGATATTTCACCTTAGCACATTCCATTTCTCCCGAATGCTGAACTTCTGAACTAGACGATATGCTGACACATGTCCCTTTTGATGATCAGTCTAGATGAACTCTGGACTTCGGGACTTTACGCATCAACACACTCCAATTCTCCCGAACTCCAAATTCCCGAGCTGGCCAATATGCTGACATGGGTCTTAGTTAATAGATGGTTCGGATTAACTCCGGACTTCGGGCTTCGAGAGATTTTCTTGCATGCAACATGAGGGCTCACTTCTCCCGGAGTGTCGATCCTCCAAACCACCACGAGATCTATGACTCACATTTGCCCACACATAGGTCTGATGGCTGAGACTTAAACCTACTCAACCTTTTGCTTCACCTTCATTAGATGACCCTTGTTCACCTGCCCTCCAATCCAACGATCCCCGATCTCTCTTGATCTCATGGTGGTGATCACTCTCAAATTAAAAAAGGACGGTCATGATCCTTCGATCCCTTACAAAGGATCTCTGACATTCTATTTCCTGCGTAAATTCTGCAATGCCATTCCTCTCGAGTTTTTCAACTTCAAGGTCATAATTCAATCTCAACCATGAGACTCTGACCAAGAGACCCGACCCATACCAACTCGATGTTTCAACTAGAAGCTCTGATACCAATATGTAACATACCCCAAGCCACCCACAAGCCGAGGTACACTACCTTCAAGCCCAACCTTGGACTTATTTCTCTTATGGATACCTTTTTAAATTAATAAGGATGCATAAAAGAAAATATTTAACGACATGCACAACAATAACCATCAAGCACTAGCAAATTCAGGTCATTTTGCGATGACTATTTCGACACTCTTGCAACGTTATGTTGTGGATATTGTGACGAATCTCGAGTCTCCCAAACTTCACTTCACATGGTGTGGCACGTGCGACGAACCTGGATTAACGTCGTAAGAGCGACGACATTAGGGAAGTTGTCACGATTGCGACAAAAGAAGAAATACCATCGCCGAAACGACTAAGTAAAGCAATCGTCGAAAGAGTGACACAGTAGGGAAATTGTCACAAATGAGACAATGTAGAGCTATCGTCGCAAGCATGACAACACAGAGAGATCGTCGCACACTCGAAAATATAGGAAAAGTAAGGAAAAAATTTGTGACAAATCAACTTTCGAAGCGGTCATCTCAAGAGCGATGAACGCAAGGTATATTGCGACGAAATTGCTATACAATTTTCGTGATTTGTATAGCAAGTTCATTGCAATTGCGATGAAAATAGGGTATATTGCCATGAAATTTCTATACAATTTTCATGATTTGTATTTCAAATGTGTCGCAAGATTTCTATGAGTCGTCGCAATTGAGACGAAAACAAGGTATATTGCCATGAAATTGCTATAAAAAATTTCGTGATTTGTATAGCAAGTGCGTCACAAGATTTCTATGGTGCGTCAAAATTGCGAGGACAACAATTTATTTAAAAAAGAAAATTAAATTTTATTTTTGAGCAAAAAAAACAAAATTTGATTTTTGAGCCAATTATAGAAGGTGCTATGATTGCACCCTAAAGAGGTCATCCAAGTGAAGTTGTTGGTTGGTTGGTTGAGTCATTTGACTGAACCAACTATTCAAACTAACTATCTTCTTAAAACAATTACACAATTATATCAAAAAACAATACTCTAACTTAGATTTACATATTTAACATCTCCCTGGCCTCAAATCCTTCTTTGTCCTAAAAATGTGAGGAAAAAGAAATACTCAAACCTTCCAAAGAAATTATTGCTTTGTTGTTCAAATCTGATGGCCTTATATATATATATATATACACATTTTAATATGGTTCCATTAAATACCTTCTTAAAAACACACGCTTGAGGTATTTCTAGCTAAATTTCTCATGTTACCACTTAAAATCTCGCCAAAGGAAAGTCCTACCCTGCGAGGGAGAGCTTGAGGAAATAGATAGGGAAGCCACCCACTATCACCTTAGTGCCCTTGCCTCTAAATTTATAGGCCATGGTTTCTAACATACAAAGGGTTTTTCTAGGGGGCCAATACTAAGTCCTATCATTGCATTTCTAGACAGGTGAGGACAAGGACATTGTTTGACTTGGGTTGACTTCTCTAAACTGATGCTTCAAGAAAAGTAAGAGAATAAAATGATCAATGAATGCTTGGAAGGAAAACACTTAATTTATTCAACACAACACACCAATGCACCATTACTCATAATTAGTGATCAAGCAATATACAATGTTCAAGGTGAAACTTTCTAAGTAAAAAGTATATATTCATTCACAAGATAGTCATCATTTAGCAAATTTCATATGTGCAAGAAGTGAAGCATGAACAAGTACTTATGAAACATTTACACATGAAATTGGGTCGTTATGATAGAAATGAAATAGAGCATCATTGTAACAAGTTCATAACCAATATAAGTTTGCATCCATTCAATACGTATATGCCATGAAACACGTGATGTGCCACTATTGTAAAGAGAGAATAAGGCAACAAGCTCAATGTAATTACTTTAGAAGAAATACAATGCTACCATATTAGAAAATTTCATTATTATATGTCAAGGCACAAAAATTATATCATTAACCAAACTCATCATTCATTCATCAACACTCAGAAATTAATCTATTTCTCATTATACAATATATATCAATTTTTTGGAACCATGATTGTAGCATGAATCGACCCTCTCAACTAGAAAACAATATAAATGTTGCACTATTTGGGTAGATTGTTTGGGGTGGTTAGGGTAGGAATGTATTGTGGTCAACCAACCAAGCCAAAAGACATGAAAACACCACAACAAAATATGGTTAACAAACCTTCATACAATAGTGAAAGGAGGCAACGATTGGAATAATTGCAATGTCCTTTGGAATTCCTTAACATATTTTGGCTTCTTTGGGATGTGGAAAACAAGGTGTCATAAGAACATTGCAAGACTTCAACACTTTAATCACCATTGAAAGTGGAATACTTCTACAGTTTTATGACAGTCTTGGATAGAGTTTTGGATAACACATAGGAGGTAATGTCAAGGCTTGAAACTAGGTAATGTATCTCTCTTCAAAGTCATTTGGACACCTATGGAAATGAATATAATGAAATCCTCAAAACATTGGAAAAAGAGGAGGGTTACAAATAGCCCTGCACAACGATAAAACTCTGCAGAAAAAGGAATACTAGAAAAATCCCAGAACAACAATAAAGAACATGCAACGATTTCACTTTGAATGAGGTCATTGGACCTTCCAATACATCCAATGGTAGTTTATAATAACCTAGAACAACACTCCAAAATGTTGCAATAAAAGTTATTTTCAACCCTAGTTATGTTGTATTGATTTCAACCATTCCAAGCAAAGTATGCATTAGGACATCCATAAAAATGATCAATTTCTACTTAAATTAAAAATGATTTTCAAACCCTCTTGTGATCAACATATATATGTTTCTTTGAGAACTAGTTAGCATGATTTGAACTAATATAAGTCAATAAGGCTCAATGCAATCTAGATTGAGGATAACACATTATGAAAACCTTTCCTAGCACTATTAAGGTGCACTGAAAGGTTGGCCAAGCAAAAGGATAGAGCCATCAGACGTCCTACCTTAATGCATGAACAATAACTTCAATGATCAAAGGGGTAAGGTTAGAGAAATTACCTTGAGAACCCTCCCAAGTGGAGCATTTCACCCTTAATTCTTTGGCCTTCTAGCAACCTTTTTATTCCAA
>ML794588.1:383460-395362 GCA_009831015.1 Picea engelmannii
TAAACATTAACAAAGAAAAGAAATAGTTTCTCAAACAAATATTAAGACAAGTTTCTCATTAATATCCAATGGTTTTAAATGAGGGAGGACTCTTCCTTTTATAGGTGAAGAGCCTCCTCGAATACAATACAGCACAATGTGCTAGCTCAATACTATGAGGTCAAAACCATTAACCCAGTCAAAACCATGGGAAAATACAACAAATCATCTAGCAAATCCCTCAAAACCCTCCAACAGTCAAATGAACCTAAAGAATGGTCCAAATATAATGATAAATTCCACAAGTGTGGGCTAGAGGGAGAGAATAAATTAGGTGCACTCCTCAATAAAGGTGAAATTTTTCCATGAGAGGGTGAATGATTGAGTCAACATTGTCCAAATACTCCCAAAGATCCTCCAACCAAATCCCTCAAATGACAGAAAGGTCCAAGTCTGGAATAACGAACTCAAGAAGATGACATTACCTCTCACTTGTGTGAGCCATCCAAGTAAAAAAGTCAAGATAAATGGCATGTGTGGCCTCCTCTAGGTGGGTGCTTCTCAAGTAGATAAAAATAAATCATGCCACATCATCACAAGGTCCAAATAACAACCTATAACCACCTCTATAATTTTTAACCAACTCCTCCAATGCATTAATAACTCCCATGTGTGGTCAAAGGAGAGATAAATAATGCATAAGTGTGAATGAAACGTCCAATTGATAAAGGATAATGAACTTGAGTGATCCAGGTGGCATGTGTGGCGACATGGCATCCCTCTCATGGATCAATGCACTATCATGGATCCCAATGCGGTGACATGAATCCCAAGGAAAATGGTATGGATCCCAATGTATGTAGATATGATCATATATGCGTACATAGATCCCAATGCAATGTCATGGATCTTGAGGCACAATACATGTATCCCAATGCACAATACCCACTTGAAGTGATGGGTCTAGCCTCTTAGCAACCCATTAATTGGTAGCACCTGGTGACATATCTTAGCACAACATAAAAAAAGGGGGTTGGTTTTAATATTTTCCTAAGTCTTACCAAGGGGAACAATATTGACCCTTATACATGCATCAAGTCCTAAGAAAACACATATTTCCTAAGAACCTAGGTGAAATATAGGAAAAAATAATTAATAATGATGAAAGGGAATGGGGAATGAGTTCATGCGATGACCCTCAACGTCTTAGACATGCACAAGTCTTATCAATCATTTATTTATACATCCACCTTTATTTAGCTAGGATTTTGACATATAATATCCTTCTAGAGATAGCTTAACATTGAGTTACCATCCTTAAAATTATTTCTTACTAACCCTTTAAGAATTGTTTTTTTTAATGTTTGTTTTATCGAACAAGTTCCTTTTATTTATATATTCATAGACAAACTAGAGACTAGGGGCATTGACTCATAGTGAGGGAGCATTGATAAAGATTTATATTTGGATTTTGACTCTATATCTTCACCTCTTTTCCTTATTGGATTATTGACTCAGGATTTATCAATTTGACCTTTCCTTTTGACCTTTGAGAAATCATACATGACCAAGATGCAATTTTTTATATGGATGGAATGAATAAGACTCGGGAGTTAGAAAATTATTAGCATGGTTTGGATATGGATAATGATATCTATCCTAAGAACTTGATGGTATAGGTTAATCTAAGAGATGACACACTTCTAACATAAAACATGTTCCCCAAGGTACTACAAGGAAAGTCATAAAACCATGTAATGTTATGAAATGCTACTAGGAAATCATTAGGTGTTTACCACTTTATGATGAGATAATAAGTTACATCATCGTTTCCAAATAAGTATCGATACATGGAATATCAAACGAARAAAATAGGAACCATGCCATACCATACAACAATGCATCTATCATCTATGATAGTTGAGCTAGCACGATCATGTTTTTGGTGGAGATCAAGAAGAAATCTATCTAGATCTAGGGAATATGATCATGACACATCATGCAAGCAACAACTTGAAACTCTTTCTAGCGTATCCAAAAATGTGTCACCCCTCATGCGGTAACATTTGGCTCCTACTCATGGGCATGCACTCTATGTGAGAATGTATGAGAACTCCATAATCTCTGTAGACCTGTGACCTACACACCATATAACTTGGCAAATGAAACAAAATTTGGGGTGAATCTACCACCCTAGTTAGATATAAAAAATACTTGGTCCAAATAAAAAAACTTCACCAAATATAAACATGAAAGTAAAGCAGGAAAACACGTGTAAGAAATTATTCTAAGGAAAATCAAATGCATCAATAAAATTAGGCAATGCATGAAAGTAAACACACAAAAGAAAGGAAAACATGAATGGAAGGGAAAAAATCATTTTAACTACTGCTCAAAGATCATATTCATGCCTACCCTATTGGATAACTAAGGGATGTGGCTGCTAGGTGAAATAAAATATCCAAATCAACCATTCAAGGAAACCTTCCCTTGAAACCTTCCCTTGTGTTTGGTTATCATCCAAAACACGGATATGCCAAGCATCAAGTGGGTATCAAGAATAATCTAACTCACTCTCAAGTCTGGAACCTAGGTAAGGTAATATCTATGAAGTAGAAATCCCAAACTATACCAAGGTTGACTCACCTCTCCACAAAATTTCTCCATCCAAAGGTGTTATCGGGCTAATTGTTAAGTGCGGACATAAACCAATCCCCCTAGCTTCACTACGAAACTAGAACAAAACAAGACAATACACTATTTTTTCCTTAGATTTCAATTATCAAATGGGAAATGGATCTAGGGAATACCTTTTAAATATCGAAGATCTGACTTCGTCAATGCAATCCAAGCTTCGTTGTGAGGCTTATGGAGAAATATCTGCAAATAAATACAAGCAAACGAAGACAAGAAAAACATAGTCTATTTGATATGAATTTATGTACGTGATCAAGGAATCATACAATATGGACAAATAACATTCATATAGGAAAGAAAAGTATATCTGTATTAAAAAATGTGAAAGAAAGATACAACTAGATGCCTTGATGATGTCAGGTTCCTTCCAACAGTTCCTTTCTTCCCACACACTTCTTGCTCCAAGGATTCTGAGACCATGGATCTGATAACTACTTAAATCTATCTTGACAAAGAAAATCTCAAAGCCACTCTAACCAAGCTAATAATCTCAAGCCAAACTCAAGCTAACTTTCTCCATGAGAGCTCCTCTCCTTTTATAGGCTGAAGAGGATAAGGTGAGGAGGTTAGGATGATCCCACTAAATCATGAAAGTGAGTAAGATCCAAACCATTCGGAATCCACCTCACCATAGAAGCTTCTCCTTCTAGAGGCATCGAGAAGACAATTGTTTTTCCCACATACAGGAATTTCCACACCTTAGCTATAGTGCAACCTATGGAAACTCCGTAGCCTAGCTATGGTGCAACCTACAGAAATCAGGCATTTCTGCACCCTGTGTATAGAGAAGCTTGCATAAATCCTCTTTAATAGGGTTTTTACAAAGGAAAATACAACTTCTTCTCTCAGTAAAAGTTCGTCCCCCTTATTTCTTCAAGAATTCAGGCCACTGACCCCTCTCAAGGAAACATATAGGTTTACATCATTAATGGTCATAAGGGTGATGAAAATAATGTGTAACAGAGAGCCCCCCAAAGTGTGAAGTTAGAAAAAAGTGATAGCTGAAATACTTTGTCGAGTGTGTGTAGGGAACAAGAAACATGTTGGTTGGAATCCTACCAACAAAAAAGGAAATATAATACAATAATATATCATCACTGAGGTAGGCATTCCCATACTCAGAATACAAATGACTCAAAACATAAATTTCGACATGCAAAGATCCATGTCAAGTAAGACAATTCATGGCCACCAAACATACACTGTGGATCCATGCCAATATGACTCAAATATGAACATAGCCACCAAAAATACATTGTGGATCTATGTGTTAAAGACTCAAATTTGAACATAACCACCAGTACACTGTGGATCTATGCAACAGTACATTGAATATAGTCCAATGCAACCTGAGCCTGTCATAAAAGATCCAGGGTCTTCATCTCTACCACTCTATAGTACGAATCTAACCATGTGAATACATGTGCTGAAGTCGAACATGGTAGAAACCACTTGATTACCGGTCATTAGTGTATACCGTTAACAAGTGTGAGGGAAATCACCATTAATGACTCCCAAGTTACACTAGTACAATGAAACAGATGTGAATTAATGAATTGAAGTCGAACACTCAGCGACATCTCTCGATCAGAGGTCAATAATGAAAACCCACTGTTGAAAGTGAGTAAACCTACCATTGAGGCATGCAAGTTCCAAGGTACCAATTATTTTCTAAGTCTAATTCCTGGATCATGAGTTGAAGTCGACAGGAAAATACTCGTCACAGGAGGGCCTTAATGTATCATTCATCAATGACACAAAATAGGTAAAAAGATTTGAATTAAATTAGAGTAACAAGCGATTCAAGACTAACTCAGGGATGGCCGACACAATAGAAGGCTTAAGGAATGCAAAAATGGTCGATGCAATAGAAGGCTTTTTGATTTAGACTTCTTTTGAACATATTGACGACACGACAACTGTCTTCGAAACACTGACTCAACAACAGGGATCGCAAACCAATTTGTAATCTCATAAAGGAGTATGATCAAGAGACAAGAAAATTTTCCAACCTAGACACAAGGTGAGTGAAAGGGTGTCATGTTCAAAAGCGACTCTTCCATAGAATACAGGTTTAGATACATTTCTTTCCCAATTCCCCCCCCACCATTTCTGGCGAGTACCTCTTTATTTTTACACAAGATTGAGGAGGATAACATATTCTTAAATTGTAAGCTCATCCTTCGGATGAGTCCCTCGGATTATGTTTAACGAACCCTAAGAAGGAGTGGTTCGGTCCCATATGGGTCTTTCATGTTTGTTTAACGAGTCCAAAGAGAGAAAACTCGAGGGTTTTTCATGTTTAGAGAGTCTGAAAGACGCTTAAAGAGGACTCCACGAGTCTTATTTTCATAAATTAGTCTGATGAGACCGAAAAAGAGATAAACTACCGCTCAACAGATGTTTTCATGTTTAGAGAATCTGAAAAGAGCTTAAAGGGAACTCCAGGGGGTTCCTTTTTCGTATAACTTTTATGACTTTGTAAAAGTGATAAAAGTATACTCAGTTACATTCTCACATATTTATGAGCACGAGAAATAACAAAAACTAAGCTCAATAACTTATTCTCATGTATTTATGAGCATGAGAAATAACAAAGACTAAGCTTGCGATTGTTTTCATTTTTACGCAAGCTTTAAAACAAAACAAAATTATGCTTGGGATAGATTTTATTATTACACGAGCTTAAAACTAAACAAAACTATGCTTGCATCTGGTTTCATTTTTACACAAGCTTGAACCAGAGAAAACTATGCTTGCGGTAGGTGGTTTCATTTTTACACAAGCTTGAACCATAGAAAACTATGCTTGAGGTAGGTGGTTTCATTTTTAAACAAGCTTGAACCAAAGAAAACTATGCTTGTGAATTCCCAATGCATGACACAGGGATGGTTGGTAATTAGCCTCCAACTTAAGAAGCTAGCGGCTCAACTTCAGCATGAAGTCCAGAGGATGTAAGCATTGTCCCCTAAGATTCATTTCTTCCAACTTCAAAGGTGGATGAAATGAAGCTTCAAATACTAGATGAAGGACTTGACTCAAACAGAGAGGGGGAAGTCATTTCATTTTTTAACGAGCTTGACACAGGAGAAGAACTATGCTCGAGACTCTAGGTATCAGGCTAATTCTTAAGTGCGGACACAAATCAATCCCCCTAGCTTCACTACGAAACTAGAACAAAACAAGACAGTGCACTACTCTTTTCTTAGATTTCAATTATCAAATGAGAAATGGATCTAGAACATACCTTTTAAATATTAGAGATCCAACTTCACCAACACAATCCAAGCTTCATCGTAAGGCTTATGGAGAAATATTTGCAAATAAATACAAGCCAACAAAGACAAGAATAACATAGTCTATTTGATATGAAACTATATACATGATCAAGGAATCATACAATATGAATAAATAACATTCATATAGGAAAGAAAGGTATATATGTATTAAAGAATGTGGAAGAAAGATACAACCATGTGCCTTGATGTTGTCAGGTTCCTTCCAACAGTTCCTTTCTTCCCACACACTTCTTGCTCCAAGGATTCTGAGACCATAGATCTTATATCTAATCACAATCTATCTTGACAAAGCAAAGCTCAAAGCCACTCTAACCAAGCTAACAATTTCAATCCAAAACAACTAACTTTCTCCATGAGAGTTCCTCTCCTTTTATAAGTTAAAGAGGATAAGGTGAGGAGGTTAGGATGATCCCACTAAATCATGAAAGCGAGTAAGATCCAAACCATTCGGAGGCCACCTCACCATGGAAGCTTATCCTTCTAGAAGCATCGAGAAGATGCTCGTTTTTCCCATGCACAGGAATTTCCACACCCTAGCTATAGTGCAATCTGCGGAAACTCTGCAACCTAGCTATAGAGCAAGGTGCGGAAATCCGACATTTCCACACCCTGTGTATAGTGCAACCTGTGGAAATCCTCCTTAATAGGGTTTTTACAATGAAAAATACAATTTATTCTCTCAGGGAAAGTTCTTTTCCCTTCTTTCTTCAAGAATTCAGGCCACTGACCCCTCTAAAGGCAACAAATAGATTTACATAATTAACGGTCATAAGGGTGACGGAAATAATGTGTAACATTTGGCTCCAATAACTATAGAACATAGGTGTGTTATATGATGTTTATGTAGTTGAACAAATTCTAGAAGCCTGTAGGACTCGCTTGAAACCTACGTTCATGACAATTACATATTCCATAGAGAGCTAATGTATGTTTCTTTCCATGGATATTGCTTACCTTTATCTTTCTTATCCCATATTTTCGCACTGCCATAACAAGCTTGAGATTGAAACAAGACCCCAATATAATGTTTAAGTCTCTGGTGCGTTGATTAATGATTTTAAATATTGCATATTTTTCTCATTGGTTGGGAACTTGTTCCATTTAAAGTTTAAATCATTTAAACCAGTCTCTCTATATTTTATTTTAAGGTTTCATAATATCACCTCTACGGGCCTTACCTTGGCAGATTGGAAGTAATCTTCAGTATTGAATTGATGGTGTTTCATGAACCCGTGTACCTACCAAGGACATGATTCTCTACCATTCCACTACCTTATTTTGAAATTTTACTTGTTTTATACCTAATAAAGGGTTAAGGTAACTTTTTATGTCCAAACCCCTATCAACTAGCCAAATTTGGCATATGAGAACCCCTTGCAGAGACACATCCACCCTATCGACGTCATGATATATCCTAGGAGAAAATCACACTTTTGATGCCTCTCATGAACATATAGAAATGGACCACAACAATCATAATGTAAGATCAACATCACAAAAAAATAGGCATTTCCAGGGTTAATTCCACAACACAGAACGCCAACCTCTATTTCTTCTCCATTAAGATAACTAGAAATATTCAAAAAATAAAAAGTTGTATGAAAATAATTAAGCATACGAAAATGAGGCCACATTGTTGGGAGTGCTAAAACATCATTCGTGGTTTTCTCGATCAAGAGAAACCCTCAAATAAAAAACAACAAAAATGTACGAAGAAATTGAATATTTCAAAGGATTGTAGAAATTAGGTCTAACAATTTTTACATATATGAAAAACCCTCATGATTTGTAAGTGAGAAAGCGCACTCATCCATTGTTTCGGATCTGAAAAAGGCAGAAGTTTGGAAGAAGATACAAACAATTAAAGGTATGGAGGTAAATAAGAAACATATAAGTAGCCTTCCAAAAATATCCATGAACAAATATAAGGAGCCTTTGAAAAGTATCACCGACTTTGGAAAGGTAAGTTTCAAGTGATAGATTACTCTCATTATTGAGTAATTTCTTCCAACAAAATAAGACATGTTTGGGCATGAGACTATATAAGTTCTACATCTACCCTAGTGGATATATACTTGATACACAATTTTATTGTTTGGTTTCTTGTACAAAAGAAATTTCTTCAGGAGACGTCTTCCTAATTTATGAATGAAAGTTCTTCCTCTCAGTGATTTTGTCACATCTTCTTTTAATAATTATATTTCATGAGTGTTTCATAATAACCTTATTATTTTTTCTCCCAATACATATTTATTGTTATCCTTTCTCCATTTTTGGAGGTTTTTACATCACAATCATCATCCCCATGATGTAGTAGAACACACATTCATGATCACTCTGTTGATATTTTGATGTATCTGTGGAAGATACTCTTTTGTATTTTTATTGGTCAAATATCGAGAAGGTTATTGTAATCTTATTGTATAAATTGTCTCAAAATAAATTATTATTTTATTCTTATTCTTATTGTAAAATTCAAAACGACCTATCTTAGGGTTGTGTCTTCTCAGGAGTCAATTTATGTGTATAAATAGAGGTCAAGTTCCTCTCATTTGTATACACACATAACTTGCCTTCTCTTATGTATTTGGAGCATATCAGCGGAGGTCTAGCACAAGAGGTCTTGGTTTCTTGGTATTTCGTATCTTGGTCTTGGTTTATTTATGGAGAGCTATAAACGTGACATTGTACTAGTTGAAGGAATATATACTAACGAATTGGTTGTTGGGTTTTCTCCCCCATGAGGGTTTCCTGGGATATATCTTGTGTCATGTGATTTTTTTTATATTTCAGTGATCCTATTACATGCAATTTTTAATGAATGCTAAACAAAATAATTGTAACTTCTAAAATTATAACATGGTATTAGAGCAGGACTGAATAGAATACAATTCACAGATATGAAAGACAAAAGGAGTCGTTTTTCTTGATAAGAGTGGTTTCTGGACAAGACAATACCACCATCAAGTGCACCCTGGTGGAGCACATATTTTCCCTGGATCAGATCTTCAGAATCCATAATTTGTGATTTAGGGGCAGGATGACTACGAGAACCAAGATTGATGAGAAGTTGAAGGGAGTTGACAACTTCAGAGTCTGGAGGTACAAACTATCCCTCCTACTAGAAGAACATGATCTAGATAAGTTCACTAAAGAAGAGGTTTCAGAACCAAAGGGAGATGAGACTAAAGAAAAGAACAAGAAGAATATGGTCAAAGCAAAGACGATTATTACATAATCCATTGAGGACCATCTTATTCATCACATATCTTCATTATCCACTCCAAAAGAAATGATGGATTCCTTAACCCGATTGTTTGAAGGCAACAACATCAACCAAAGAATGACATTGAAAAATCAATTAAAGAACATGACGATGCAGAATTCAGAAACCATCCATTATTACTTCTCAAGAGTGGACCAGATCAAGGGGCAGATATAAGCCATTAGCGATACAATGAATGGAGAAGAAATGGTGATGAGCACCTTGAATGGCCTCCCAAGGTCATGGGATTCATTTATTCAAGGGATATGTTCAAGAAGGAAGCTACCCAAGTTCAATAGGCTATGGGAAGATTGAAACCAAGAAGAAGCGAGGACGACAGCAAGAGAAGAGAAGATGATAAATCCCTAGCTGCCCACACTGAGAAAGGAAAGAGAAATAAAGAACCCTCCTCACCCAAGAAGTTTCAAGGGGGCCAAAGAAATAACCCAAATATTAGATGTTTCTGTTGTCAGAAAATGGAACACATTGCGAGGAATTGTTCCCTTATTCAGAGACCAAGGGAAAAGAAAGGAGGTAAAAGGCATCATGTTTATACAACTGAAGATAATGATCCATCCAAGAAGGTTGCAAAGGAAGATGAATCAAGTGATGAGGAGTATGTTCTTATTTCATCCCTTACATGAAATGTCACTCATGGAAGTGACATTTGGCTGGTGGAAAATGGTGCTTCCAAGAACATGACAGGTTATAGAGACTCCTTGTCTAACCTTACTCATAAGGATTCACTACATAAGGTGAAATTGGGAGATGACTATCAATATCTGATCAAAGGACTAGGATGATCCTCCTACAAGTTATATTTAGGAAATCCAATGAAGATGAAGGAAGTTTTGTATGTTCTTGGATTGAAGAAGAGCCTTCTCTCAATTTCAACATTGGATGAGAAGGGTTATAGAGTTGCATTTTTTGATGGACAATTTATTATGTGGCCTAGAGGGAAGACTTTTGATGATGGTATGGTGATTAGATTTCAAGATGGAGGACTCTACAAATTGAAAGGGCGATCAGATTCAACATTAATTCATGACACTGTGAATCCTAGTGAATTATGGCATAGGATATTTTCTCACCTACATTACAAGGCCCTACAGAGTGTGAGCAAGATGGTGATGGGACTACCAGAGATCCAGGAAAAACCAAACGACGTGTGCAAAGGTTGCGCACAAGGAAATAACGTGAAGTACTCCTTTCCCAACAATGATAACAGAGCCAAAAGAGTATTGGACATCGTGCACTCGGATGTGTGTGGAATGATGTCATCAACTTCACTAAGAGGGTATGTATATTATGTATATTTTATTGATGATTACTCACGTAAAACTTGGATTTATTTGTTGAAGGCAAAGAATGAAGTGTTTGGAAAATTCAAAGAATTTAAGGCACTAGTAGAAAGGCTGACAGAGAAAAAGGTAAAGACCTTGCGATTAGATAATGGAGGAGAATTCACTTCAGAGTAATTCAAATAATATTGCAAGGAAGTTAGGATTAAGAGGGATCTTTCTACTCCCTACAATCCTCAACAGAATGGAGTAGCAGAAAGGAAGAATTAGATGATCATGGAAGTAGTGAAGGCTATGATCCATGATCAAGATCTACCTATGCATTTGAGGCCAAAAGCAACAAAGGTTGCATTGTACGTGCATAACAAAAGTCCCCACAAAGTACTTGAAAACAAGATACCAGAGGAGATGTTTTCAGGAGAGAAGTCGGAATTCAACCATCTAAGGATACTTGGCTACCCCATATTTGTGCATGTCCCCAAGGAAAAGAGGACAAAATTGGATACATCCAGAAAGAATGACATATTTGTTGGTTACATCGACACATCGAAGGCATACATGATATATATTCCCAGTCACCAGAAAGTTGAGATTAGCTGAGATATCACCTTCGATGAGAGTGAAAATTTCAACAAATCAAAATAGGACTGTGCAAAAGAGGTTCATGAGGAGGAGAATGAATTTACTAGAGTTCCAGAGGCAGAAGCAGTTGAACCAGAGGAATTCATTCATGAGGATAATAACATGGCAGAACCTCAGAGGCCAGTAGAGATTCCTTCTCACAAGGAAAGACCAGCTTGGGCACATGAGCTCATCAAAGATGAAGAAAGATATGGTGCTCCAGAAAAATATCTCAGGGAAAATAAGAAGTCGAAATCGTATTCCAACTATGTGGCATGTTTGTGTGATATCATGGATGCATAACCATCCGGTTATGAAGAAGCTGAAGAAAAGAGGGTATGGAAGGATTCCATGGGAGAGGAATATCAATACATAGTAAAGAATGATGTATGGGACGTGGTCCCCAGACTAAAGGAGAAATCAATAGTAAATTCAAAATGGATCTACAAAACGAAACATGTAGCTGATGGTAGTATTGAAAAGTATAAGGCTAGATTTATGGCTCGAGGATTCTCTCAGAAGGAGGGAATCAACTATGAGGAGACATTTTCTCTCGTGGCGAGATATATCTCTGATCCGGATTTTATGAGCAGAACAAAATGAATACATATTATTAACAGGTGCTTAACACAAAATAACAGAGATACAGTAAAACTGGTTTTCTATTCAATAACGAAATAAGCTGAAACTGTAAAATGCAGCGGAAACAAGCTTGCTGGAATGGTGGCGGCTTATCTCTG
>ML794588.1:400755-419153 GCA_009831015.1 Picea engelmannii
GAAATGGAAGGTGCATCAGATGGATGTGAAAACAACCTTCTTGAATGGTGAAATAAAGAGGAAGTATATGTGGAGAAGACACAAGGATTCAAGGTACATGACAAGGAGACACATGTGTGCATATTAAAGAAGGATTTATATGGATTAAAGCAGGAACGCAAAGCATGGTATGGAAATATCAACAGTTTTTTGATGAGCTTAGGATTTACAAAGAGCAGTGCAGATCCTAACCTTTACTTTAAGGTTGTCGATGATGGTATGGTAATACTACTGTTGTGTGTAGATGACCTATTTCTAAAAAGTGTGGAAAATCTTATCTTAGAGAGTAAGAGAAAATTGGATGTTGATTTTGATATGAAATATATCGGTATGATGCATTGCTTTTTGGGTCTCGAGGTATAGCAAAGACAAGATGAGATCTTTTTGAATCAAGAGAAGTATGCAGTGGAAATATTGAAGAGGTTTGGGATGTTGGATTATAATGCAATGGCTATACCTATGGTATCAAATCTAAAGTTGTTGCAAGATACAACTTTAGATATTGTGGATGTTACTTTATATAGGCATATGGTGGGTTCATTGACGTAATTGACGAACACGAGACCATATATATGTTTTGTTGTGAACACCCTGAGTCAGTATATGGAGTAGCCTAGGCAGGTTTATTTGGTCACAACAAAACATTGGATAAGGTAACTCAAGGGTACATTGGATTATGGTCTCAAGTATGTGACAGACCATGAGTTCAATTTATATGGATATTCAGATTCAGATTGGATCGGAAGTATTCCTGATTGAAAGAGTACTTCGACATATTGCTTCAGTCTAGCCTCCAATATGGTTTCGTTGATCCAAATTATTTTTTTAAAACGAAATGAAAGCAGAGATATTACAATGAAATACACATAAATATTGCTAGAAACAAAGAAATACAGTAATAAATGATTTTTATTAATGAAATAAATGTACAGAGACTGTAAAAATACAAAGTGAAAGACTTGCTAGAATGGTGGCAACTTATCTATGAGAAGAGACGTGATGGCTACTCACATTCACAAGAAGATGATTATTACAATGAGGCTCCAAAGACATTTTTAACATAAGGAAAATAAAAAAACCCTAGCCCCGGAAGATGAAAATCCAAAAGGTTTGCGGGCCCTGATGAGCGTAGTTGATACTTTAACTTCCCAGGGGCGTAAATTTTGCATATAATCTTCGTTTGGGGCACTCTATACAGCGTTGGAAAGATCTAACCGAGAAGAACGATTATTGACTAGTTTAGGCTAGTGCCATCAACATTCGTTTAAGCCCCAAATCCCCCAAAAAATGTCATTTAGGGCCTCAAAATGACCTTAGAAGTTTGGAACCTGAAAAACTATCGAAAAACTGCCAAGGTGGAAATATTTGTTTTGAGCCAGTGGAATAGGTGGGTGGACACCAGTATTCATCTAGATCAAATCCTCCATCCTTAGGAAGAAATGGTCTCCATTTCATTGAGTTTCCGGGGGAGAGGGGGAAGTGTTTGTTGAACCTGAATCTTGGTGAGTTGCTCTCCTTGCTGGAGAAGTTGCGTTGTTTGGTTTGTTGAAGGATGTCATGAACGTATTGTTGGCAAGGTTGAGTCTGTTCAACCAGTCAGGATACATGAGATGACTGTGTGTAAAATGAATCTTTGTGCTTTTCTATAATCTTGTCAACTTGCTTATGTTGGATAGAAGGTGCTTGGGCCAAGGTTGTAGTGGTTGCAATGTCCTTTCTTTCACCTTTTGAACATATTGTGAAGAAGTTGATATTTGTTGTATGAGATACTACCTTGCGACACTTTTTAGGTAAGACATTAGTTGGAACTACCTCTAGTATTTTGTAGAGATGACCCCCCAGAGTAACAATGACACTACGGGGTCGAGACTCATAGATAGCATGACGCTTCCACATATATGGATGGCCCAAGAGAACATCAAATACATCCAATGGGGAAACATCACATAGTACCTCATCCTTGAAGCGTTGGATGCCATATGAAAATTGACATTGTTAGCTGACACGAAGATTGCGTCCCTGGCGAAGCCACCCGATGTTGTATGGATGCAGGTGTGGTGTTGTCGACAATCCCAACTGTTTGACGAACTCTACTGAGATGAGGTTATTATGATTTTCTCTATCAACAATAAAATGCAGCGAGGTCCCCTTCACCCAAATCTCTGAATGGAAAAGGCGCTGCCCCTCTTCAGGATTTGTTGGTTCTTTTGGTTGAATTGTTGCGGTCACGATAGTAGGAGTCGGGTATGTGTTGATGATATTTCTTCTCCCATTATTTTCAAAATTAGATTCTGAATTAGGGGTCGATTCCTTTTATTTGATCTCGACCACCAATGATTTTTTTGAGTGACATTCATCAGTGTTGTGCCAGGGGATTTTGTGGAAATTGCACCAATTTCCAGTTTCCTTCATATTTTCGTTACCCTTCTTTTCATGTGGCTTGGACTGGTTTTCTGAAGGCTGGTTGTTAAGGTAGTCTTTACCATAATTTGGATTTGCGGATTTGTAGACCCAAACTCCCGTTTGTTCTGGTGCCTAAA
The DNA here is from genome assembly GCA_009831015.1 of Picea engelmannii. Classification (NCBI taxonomy): domain Eukaryota; kingdom Viridiplantae; phylum Streptophyta; class Pinopsida; order Pinales; family Pinaceae; genus Picea; species Picea engelmannii. Next base: position 403,335 of record ML794588.1, read on the forward strand.
TTTATGCTCGATTTTGATATCATATAGATATGAAACTCCTAGTAATGAGATGTCCAAGAAATCCATTTATGTTTGGATGTACCTATGCAGAGCCTTGCGTATTTCATAACCAGATGTCGCTCAGAGTCTTGGATACCCATCTTGGTGCGCAAGGTATGGAAATTATTTGTGAACTACGACACTATTTTTCCCCTCTCTTGCCGCAGTGTGGTCCATCTCATGTATTGGTCGTCATAATTACCAACATGGTAATATTTTTCCTTGACCGCATCCACAAAAAAATTCCAAGTGGGCTTGGACCCATATATTCCAGACTCCTTTGTGGAAATTTTCTCCCAATAAGTTTCCCACCAATGTTTGACATAGGGGAGAGCCTTAAGGAGTGCGAAGGTGATCTTTTCCATGTCATAAAATTGTGAACAGAGAAATATCCTTCTAGTAGATTTAACCATTTTTCTAGGGCATCCACATCTACCTGACCTTCAAATACAAGAATGTAAAAATTAACTTGTACCTTTAAAGGAGAGGTTCCTCCAAAGTGGTCGCTTGATGAAGATGTGTCTGCTGCTATCAACATGATTTTAAGGAGGTGGGAAAAACTCTCCATCATTTCGTCCTTCTGTCGCGTGAGAGATTACTCAAGCAACATATTGATAGAATATTATGCTCCATTGTTTTTATTTTCTTCCGCCATGGAGGGTTTCCTGGGCGTGCGAGAGTGATTGTCCTCAAGAGAGACAAGCTCGAGACCCAACTTGCTATACTCGAACCTCGTTGGGGACATGCACTGAAAAATGATCAAGAGCAACCTGCTCTGATACCATTGATATAGATTATTTTTTAGTATGAAATGAAAGCAGAGATATTACAATGAAATACCCATAAATATTACAAGAAACAGAGAAATAGAGTAATACATGATTTCTATTAATGAAAGAAATGTACAAATACTATAAAAATACAAAGTGAAAGACTCGCTAGAATGGTGGCAGCTTATCTCTGAGAAGAGATGTGATGGCTACTCGCACTCGCAAGAAGATGGTTGTTACAATGAGGCTCCAAAGGGATTTTTAACATAAGAAAAATCCAAAACCCTAACCTCGAAAGATGAAAATCCAACAGGTTTATGGGCCCCAATGGGGGTAGTTGATACATCAACTTCCCGGGGCCATAAATTTTGCATACGATCTCCATTTGAGGAGCTCAATACATCATTGGAAAGGTCTAACCGAGAAGAACAATTTTAAACTAGCCCAAGCCAATGCCATTGGCATTTTTCTAGGCCCCAAATCCCCAAAAAAATGTCATTTAGGGCCTCAAAACGGACCCAGAAGTTTGGAACTCGAAAAACTATTGAAAAACTGTCAAGGTGGAAAAATTTGTTCTAAGCCAGTGGAATAGGTGGGTGGCTACCGATATCCATCTACAAAGGAGCCGGTTGCAGATGTGTTGACCAAGTCACCGTCGAGGATGAAGTTTGAGCACTTTAGGGACAAGCTTGGCATGGTTCCTCTTAAGAGGGAGTGATGAGGTACATATGCATTGTGGGGTAGTGGATGTCCTAGGGACATGTTGTATCTATTTGAGAGCTATCCACATGGTTGTGAAGTCACATGGTTGCACATGATGATGTACAAATGCATTGCGGGGTAGTGGATGTCATGGTGACATGTTGAAGCTATTTTAGAGCTATCCATAGGCCTTGGATGCATTGGCTGTGAAGTCATGTTGTACTATAGATATCCAATGATGTATAGATTCATATGTTCAACAGTCAATGGTCATGAGTTCGTGTGGCAACAAAGAATACCTTCCTAGTTAAGAGGGAGTGTTGATATTTTGATGAAATTACATAAGATATTCTTTTGTATTTGTATTGGTCAAACCTAGAGAAGGTTATTGTTATCTTATTGTATAAATCGACTCAAAAGAAATTATTATTTCATTGTTATTATTATTGTAAAATTCAAAACGACCTCTCTTAGGGTTGAGTCTTTTCGGGAGTCAAGTTATGTGTATAAATAGAGGTCGAGTTCCTCTCGTTTGTATACACACACAACTTGCCTTCTCTTGTGTATTTGGAGCATAGAAAAGAAGGTCTAGCGCAAGATGTATTGGTTTCTTAGTCTTTGGTATCTTGGTCTTGGTCTATTTGTGGAGAGCTATAAACGTGACATTGTACTGGTTGAAGGAATCTATACTAAAGAATTGGTTGTTGGGTTTTCTCCCCCACGAGGGTTTCCCAGGATATGTCTTGTGTTCTTTGATTGTTTATCTTTCAATGATCCTATTACATGAAATTGTTAATGAATGTTAAAGAAGACAACTGTAACTTCTAAAATTATAACACACTCAAGCAGATTAACCAATAAGCTTTTAACAACAAATGATTTTGCAAATACCAAGAACATTTGACAATGTTCCATACTTTAATTGGATAACTTGTATATTACAAGAAAACCCATGTCCATGACTTGTCAAGCCAAAAAAGAAGCTAGGTCTAAATTCAATATATTCACTAGAATGAAAATTTCCAACCGCATGGACTTTGTAGAGGTATCTTCAAGAATTAGAAGACCATTCTCTGTAGTGACTTTGCTTTGCCAACAAGAGAAAGTTGAAACATTTCCCAAAGGTCGCACGCAATTTATATCAGAAAAGAATAGAAAACTCACTGATAAATAGGAGTTTGAAGGTTATAAAATATGGAGACAACTCCATGCATTATAGCTCCATCGTGAAATTCTTTCAATCCAGAATAGACTTCAGGTCTGTTTTTCGAAGGCAAGAGGCCAGCTAAAGGAAAAGGGGCTAATGGGAGCTTTCATTGATCCTCTTGGTAAATCCAGCTAAAGGAAAAAGGGGCCAATGGGAGCTTTCATTAATCCTCTTGGTAAATCCATCAAGGACAAGAAACACGAGACTATTGTAAAAGTAAAACATTTTATGTAGAAATAGTTACATGAACTCACCATCATAACACAATATTTTATGTAGAAATAGTTACAGGAACTCACCATCATAGCACGGTACCTTAAGCCAAAAGGAAAAAAATAAAAAATATTCAAGAAACTATTCACAATTTGATTAAAAAATGACACAAGCTACAATTTCTCATTTAGAAAAACATTCCAAACATGTAGAAATTAATGAATCTAAGGATAGAGAAAACATAAAGGGTTCCAAAAATTGTTAGGGAAAGCTTCTTGGGATTTGGCTTGTCTAGAACATGAAACATGGGTTGCACATATCATTTTTGTAACTGCCCAATATAAGACATTTTGAAAGGGAGATTCAAGGTGCTTCTAATCATCATGAAGGGATTATTCATGTGTGGCCATTTTGAAAGGGAGATGCAATCCCAAGGTGCTTCTAAACGTCATGGAGTTCCTCTTTCATGTTTGCGGTCAACCTCCATTGTTAATTTCATGAGACTTGAAGTGCCTAGAAATTCAAACCTATGTTATCATCTGGCAAAAGTTCCATGAGTAGAGTAAGTGCACTGTGCAAAAAAGAAAGATTACCAGCCAATTTTCTATTCTGGAAAACAATTTTCTATTCTGAAAAATGAATAAGATTTTGTTTTACACCATCAAATCATATGTATTTTCTTGGTTAACAAGAACGTCTCTCCATTCAAAATTTTAGCAAATCTGTTAGTTTAAAATTGCATAAAGGAAAAGGAAATGTACCTGATTTAATGTCTATAAAAAATAAACTAGAATAAACATGCAAAAGTAAAATTGAAAATCCTCGTTGTAATGTAGATATATCATGTTACTTCCTTGCGTGATTGATTCACTAATTTACAGACATAGCCGCTCAAAGTCCTCTCGCTAATCATGTTTCTCTAGGAGTTTCTAACATTCTGCAATAGATTCAAGACCAAATAAAATTTGTTTCATTAGCGAATCGACATATTCATTCACTTGAATAAAGACACGCTCATATATCGTGCCAAAGATGATTTGTATGTATATTTGACCTGACATGCAATTTAATAGAGAAGTTTAGTTTAACAAAATCCTTACTGTAACCAAAATGAAATTAGCAATATATATCTATCAAATTCGACTTCACTAAAATGTATCACGATGTCGTGTTCTATATTCCATTAGCAGAATTTAATTCGGCATACCAAGTAGCGGAAATCGAACCTAAGACGAGATCAAACCCTAAGTGAACCTAGTATATATATATTAATGTTAAAAACAAGTATTTGTTAAATAAGTTGATGTTACATTAACCTATAATAATGATATAATTTTAATGTCGTGGTAATGATAAGTTATAAGTGATTTTTTCACATTAAAGTATATCATATTATAAATTTTATCATAACAAATAATGTTAGAGTTCCTAATATAAAAAAAAATTGAAAGAAAAATGTTAAAAATATATATTTATTATTATAGTCCGGTCATTCATATTCTATTCATTAGAAATTTAACCAATGGAAAGGAAACATCAGTAGCCCCCACCCAAAGCATCATTTCCAAAATTAAGTAATAAAAAATGCCACCAGCTGGAGGGTCCCTACCGTCTTGGAAAGAGTCAAGGGTGGCTATCAAAATTACATCATTCCATACAAAGTTCTGCCAGGGTAGAAGACTACGGATCTATTGTTACAAAGGGTTATGAAAGAAAGATTCAATTCAACTCCATCATCATATAGTTTTTTTAAATGTTATTATTTGCGCCATCGACAACAATATTGTGCAGTGCACAGTTAGAGAACCTATACTGCACAATTTACTTCCTGGCCTTACAGAAATGCCATATGAAATATATCTAAAAAAAAAATCAAATATTGTTTATATGCCATGTGACCTTTGAGTGTGTAGCATATTTACGCTAAACAAAGACAAGGTACGTCTACATGTTGGATAGAAAAAAAGAAAAAAGTATTGCAAGGTAGTATTTTCTGCAAAAAGATTGATTTATAAGAGCAAAAAATAAATGAAGTGTGACTTTGATCAGTTGATGGCTCCTTAGTAGAAGGTTTCAATCAAAGTGTTATATTTATACAGTGAGCAATTACACTGAAGTTGTTAAAGACCTTTGGTTTCTTTTTTCTTTGTCTGCTTGTCTCGTCAACGAAATGATCAATCCAGCTATAATTTTAATTATGTCGAAAGGCGTACACTTATTGACAATGGGCACAATTAATGATTTTTTAACCTTGTTTAACCTTAAACCCTAATCTGATGGCTATGCATTGAAGATGCTGGCATATTCTTAGTTGTCCTCCAAAATCAATGGGTCAGATTTATTGTTCATAACTTTCTTGCATTTATCAAAGCATCCGTTAACATGTTTACTTTTTAACATTTACCTAATCACATTAAAAAATTACTGTAAGGATATGTAATTGCCATGTTTAAATAATTAAATAGGATTAAACTCTATAGCCAAACGTTTCATATTACCACGGACGGATTACAAATTACCACAAAGTTTTATGACAAGCGTTCTCAGCCGCGAGTTAGCGGCTATGCTAGATGGGTTACCATACAAATAACCAACATATAAGACAAAATATTGGAATTCATTTTTCCCAAGTTGCATAGATGTTAGAACTACTTGAAATTTTCCCATGTATGGTTCCTCAATTCCTCCCTATTTTTTGCAGAAGCATCATTTTTATAGGTTGTCAAGAGAAACTTCTGATATACCCTTTAACATGCAAACCTTTTTAACATGCAAGTCTTTTTTTTAACCTATGATGCCAAGATAAACTCAGTAAGTGGCTTCATTAGCCAGTGAGCTTGTTTTTTTGGTGTTATTTATGCTAACGCAAGAAAAAAATTCATGCTACAGTTTTAACGTCAGATGTTCCTCGCTTCTACATCCGACACACAAGGATTATTTACAATAATCTAATTAATTTCATTTTGAACTTGCCATTGTTGTTTTGATTAGATTGTGATTATGCAGGGTCTTCTTTGTGCAAAAGAGAGATTCTTAACCCCTATCTACTCATACCTAGATTGTCTTGTAATAAATTGATGATTTAGAATGCCATGTTTTTGTTGAACCTGTGTCTATTTTGCTAAATCAAGTTCATCGAGAATCTGATTTTGGCATGCTTCTACCATAAATTATCATAATGGATCGTATTTACTAATTTAGCTTATTCCACTACATACTTTATAGTTTAGTGGTGTATGTTTTGATGATTACTGTCATAATGACATTCTAACATCCTTCTGGTTTGACTATGGAGTATTTTTGTTCAAGCTCAAGAAGAGGCAAGCATTTGAAAACAGAGCATACACACACAACAGGGTTGTTCAACTTTTCTCTATATTCACATGAAAAACTAAAATGCAAATACATAAAACTAAATATTTTTATAGAATATTCCATAGTCTAACCTATCTAATAAATGCATATCCACCTATCTTATCTAGTGCATTTATGATTCCTATCAACTATCAACTTGGTCAAGTAAGTGGGAGGAATTACTCCATTTAACACTCACTCTTAATTTCAACCATTACCAAAATCAACACAAACAATGCCTAAGTGTTGTCTCTGAAAATCAAAAGTATTTCTTCCCAATGGCTTGGTGAAGATATCTGCTAATTGTTCTTCCGAACCACAAAACAATAGCATAATGATACCATTGTTGACAAGCTCATGAATGAAATGATAGCGAGTGCCAATGTGTTTACTCTTGCGGTGAAAAACATGATTTTTAGATAATGCAATTGTTGAATTGTTGTCACAAAATATAGGAGTTGGCTCCTTCTCTTCATGTGTAATATCACTAAGGATCCTTCTCAATCAAACTGCATGACATGATGTTGAAGTTGTTGCCACATATTCTTCTTCTGTTGAAGATATTGTGACAATGGGTTGTTTCTTAGAAGCCCATGAAATTAGACATGTACCCAAATGAAATGTGTACTCGGAATTACTTTTCCTATAATCAACACTACCTGCAAAATCACTATCTGTATATCCAACAAGTGAGTCGTCTTCTGAATTGGAATACCAAATTCCATAATCTGTTGTACCTGTAATATACCTCAATTTTTTTTTTCCAACTTTCCAATGAGAGATTTTGGGATTTTCCATAAATCTCAAAATTAATCTCACCGCAAACATGATATATGGTTGTGTAGTTGTAAGATACACGAGGCTGCCTAAAAACATCTTATACAAAGTATAATCAATTGTTCTTCCTTCATCTTGTTTACTTAGTTTTGTACATATTGCAATTGGTGTATCTATTGGCTTGCATTTGTTCATTTTGAACCTTTTCAAAATATCCATGGCATATTTTTGCTAACAAATAAAAATCATTTTTTCATATCACTCAACTTCAATTCCCAGAAAATATTTCATAAGACCAAGATCAATCATTTCAAATTCACTTTGCATGGCTTCTTTGAAGTCATTCAACAAAAAAATTCCTGTATAAATCATGTCATCAACATAGAGACAAACCATCAAAATATTACCTTTCTGGTCTCTTTTGGTGTAAAGCGTGGGCTCATTTATGCTCATGTTGAACCCATTGTTGAGAAAATAAGAATCAATGCAATTGTACCAAGCTCTTGGAGCTTGCTTCAAATCCTACAATGCTTTCTTCAATATGTACACTTTGTACTCTTTACCTTTGATCTGGAATCCTGGTGGTTGATCTAGATAAACATCTTCCTCTAAAATGTCATTTAGAAAGGTTGATCTAACGCCCATTTGATAGATTGGCCATTTGTTTTGGGCTGAAATTTCCAAAAATGCTCTGAAAGTATTCAAACGTGTTATTGGAGAAAATGTTTCTCCATAGTCAATACCAGGTTGTTGAGCAAACCATTTTCCTACAAGTTTTTCCTTGTTCTTCTCTACTTTTCCTTTCTCATTGAATTTTGTCTTATAAACCCATTTAACTCCAATGTTGGTTTTAGCTGTGGGGAGATCTACAAGATCCCATGTGTTGTTTCTTTCAATTGCTCAATTTCTTCGTTCATTGTATGAAACCATTTTTCTTCCTTGACCGTTTCTTCAAAATATATTGGTTGATATGATAACAAAGCAAAATGTGTTTGTTGATCTATGTCATCATTCTGCTCATAAATTTCTCTCAAGCTTCTTGTTTTCTGGTTCCTTAAATTTGCTATAGTGGGATCCAAATCATTACTAGAAGAAGAAGAAGAAGAAGAAGAACTATGCTATATTTGTTCTCCTTGGACTTGTACTTTCAATCTTGGAAGTCTTGGTGGAGAAGCTTGTTGTTCTGTAGCTTCCACCTATTTGTTTTCCTGTATAGAAGGAATCTGATTTATAATTATTTCCTTTGTTTGGTTATCCTAAGATTTATCTTCTTGGAATTTAATATCTATGCTTACTATCAACTTCTTAGTAACAAGATTGTACCATCTATATGCTTTAGATTGCTCATTATATCCAATAAATATACATTTTTCACTTCTATCATCAAGTTTTCTCCTCGGCTCTTCAGGAACATGAGTATAAGCCACATAGCCAAAAAATTTAAAATGAGAAACACTAGATTTCATACCACTCCAGGCTTCTCGAGGGACTTGATTTTTCACACTGTTGGTTGGTGACAAATTCAAAATATAAACTAAGCATGCCACTACTTCACCCCATTATTCATTTGACAAATTTTTGGCCTTCATCATACTTCTGGCCATATTTATTATTGTCTGATTCTTCCTTTCAACTACTCCCTTCTGTTGTGGAGTGTATCTTGTGGTAAACTGTCTCTTAATCCCATGTTGCCTGCAATATGTTGCAAATTATTTGGAATCATACTGACCTCCTCAATCTGATATGAGTACTTTGATGTACTTCCCACTATGTTTCTTTGTCATAGATTTAAATTCTCTGAATTTTTCAAATGTCTCTGATTTGTGCTTGAGATAATACACCCAAGTTTTCCTGCTAAAATCATCAATGAATGTTAAAAAATAAAAGCTTCCTTCTATTGAATGAGTTTGCATTGGACCACAAAGGTCTGTATGCACCAACCCTTAGGTGTTCTTTTGTTTTGTAGGAAGCATCGAGAAAACTATCCCTTTGATGTTTGGCCAAAATACAATTCTCACAAGAGTTTTTCTGCTCATTTATAATGGGAAAACCTTTGACCATAGACTTCTTATGTAAAAGTCTAAGACTATTAAATGGTAAATGACCATATCTAAGATGCCACAATCAAGTCTCATTTGAGCTTGATACATTTTGGGCATATGACCGTGACAAATTAAGATTTCTCAATATCAAAGGAAACGTTCTATTTTTGGTCATTTGTATTGTAGTTATGATTTTCTTATTGGGTGGTTTGTTTAAGATTGTACACTTGGAACCTTAAAAATGACCTTATAACCATGTTCATTCATTTGGACTACACTCATTAGATTATGTTTAAGACATCATATTATGTCTAAGACCAGGTATATAATAAACATCAAGAATATCCTTATTGTCATCTTGTTTGGTCAATATAGTAACAACACCCTTTCCTAAAACTTTCTTTTGATAATCATCTCCCATTTTAATTTGAGATGTGACCGAGCTATCTAAACTAGTAAACAATTTTTTGTTACATGTCATATGATTGTTGTAGCCACTATCCAACAACAATAGATCATGGTTATTTCTTTCTTCCTCTGTGACTTGGCATGAGAAGAACATTGATTCGAATGTTCCTTCTTTATCGTCGATAACATTTTCTCTACCCCTATTCAAATTTTCTCGCTTCTTTCTGCATTCACTTTCATAGTGACCAAATTTCTTGCAATAATAGCATTGGATCCTTGATTTGTCAGATCACTTTGACTGATTGAAATTTCCGCCTCTCCCCCTTTGGTTTGGAGAGTGTCTTTGTGGTTGTTCTGACTGTTCACTCTATTCTGAATATTCTGAAGTTGACCTCTCTCTTGTTTGAGAGAGTCCTCTGCCTCATCTGCATATGCTTCTATTCCCTCCACCTATACCTCTGCTTATGGAGGCCTGAGACTGAAATGCATTCTCCAATATTTAGTATTTCGACTGAACCTATTCTCACGAGTTAACAAAGATCCCATGAGTTCTTCAACTGTCAGTGTTGATAGGTATTTCAACTCTTCTTTGGCAACCACAACCATATTAAACTTATCATGAAGGATTTGAAGCATATTCTCAATGCACTTTTGATCTTGAATGTCTTCTCCATGTGTGCGCATCTGATTGACGATGCTAGTGACATGGGTCATAAAATGATCCACAAAATTTGAATTCTTCATCTGAAGAGTCTCAAAACTCTTCTTGAGTATCTGCAACTTTGCTAGGTTTGTTATGTCTGTGTTTTATCTGTTATAGATTGGCAAATGAACAATGATGAAAGATGCATATGATAAAACTAACATTCAATAGTATATTTCTAACTTGTTTTTGTTGGGACTTTGCTACAGTTGATATAATGGAGGGGGCAACTTTGATTATTTGAAATGCAAAGATTGATATGTTCAAGGGCACAATGTGTCTTGTTGTAGACAAGTGGGGAAGAATTGACGTCACTAAACCAACAAACTTTGTTGTGAAAGAAGCCAAAATTTGATAGAGAAAAATTTAGAGACAATTTTTGTATCATACTTCACTTGGATTAATCCCACTAGCTAGACTAGTCAATGTTGTGGTACTATCGGGTGCATTTTAGAAATTTAGAACACTAGTTGCGAAAGAGAATCTGATCATGGGGCCTTATGTATGATTGCACTAGGATATCACCAAATATAATTTTTCCAGTCTCTGAAGGAATTACAAGTTTGCAAAACCAACAAAACATGCCGATCATGTTTTCTACGGAGTATGCCATGAATATATCATACAGATGGCTAAATCTCTTTGAGCATGTGTGTTTTTTCCAGGGTTTAAAAGAAGTGCAATGTCTTATCCCATTCTTAAGAGGCATTTTGTCATTTTCAGATTTCTATGATGTAGTTTGATATATTAGTTTTGTATAGATAATATAATTACTTTTAGTTGTTACTTAGATAGTAGGGTTTAAAAGAGGTGCAATGTCTTATCCCATTGTTAAGAGACATTTTTTCATTTTCAGATTTCTATGATGTAGTTTGATATATTAGTCATGTATAGAATCGTGACTAAAAAAGAAATTCAAGTTGTCTTCTAAGTTCTAACATTCATCATCTAAAAATTAAAAATTTGCCTGGAAATTTTGCATGAAAACGCAAACAATAATTTTCTGCACAAATTAAGTGTCTTTAATTATCATTGGCGAGCGTGGTTAGCAATGTTTTTAATGTTAAATAATTAATTTAGAAAAAAAATGCAGTAATTATTTGTTATTAAAAAATTAAAATTATCACTTATGTATACACTAAATCTTTTTCATACAATCAAGATATAAAAAACAAAAAAATATTTTTGTTACATTTGCTATTATTACATTTATATTGGTGCAAAACAATTTTAATTATCTTAATTAATTTCTACAAAACTTGCATAGCAACTTAGTTCATTATTCTCCAGGGACTAACATGCCATGCAACCCTTGTTATTATTCGTATTCCTATGCTCACTCATTCATGGATTCTTACAGATTATTTGTTTAAGGATTCTAATTAAATGAAAGGATTCTCACTACCATATTTGTGTTTAAGGATTCTTATATGTAGTGATATTTGTGTTTAAGGAATCTTATAAGATTATTTAGATGAAATAATTCCAAAAAATATAGATAGTAAAATTCAAAATGACTTTCTTAAAAGGGGAATGCAAGATTCACTATAACAAATTTTGGTGGAAGAAGATTTGGTCTTTTAGCTGGTCTAAAGAATATATAAGGATTATTTGTTTAAGGATTCTAATTAAATGAAAGGATTCTCACTACCATATTTGTGTTTAAGGATTCTTATATGTAGTGATATTCGTGTTTAAGGATTGTTCATTATTCTCCAGGGACTAAGCTACCATGCAGCCCTTGTTATTATTCGTATTCGTATGCTCACAGATTATTTGTTTAAGGATTCTAATTAAATGAAAGGATTCTCACTACCATATTTGTGTTTAAGGATTCTTATATGTAGTGATATTTGTGTTTAAGGATTGTTCATTATTCTCCAGGGACTAAGTTGCCATGCAACCCTTGTTATTATTCGTATTCCTATGCTTTCTACAATTCTTATAGATTATTTGTTTAAGGATTCTCACTACTATATTTTTGTTTAAGGATTCTTATACTATATTTTTGTTTAAAGATTCTTATATGTAGTGATATTTGTGTTTAAAGATTCTTATATGATTGTTTGTTTAAGGAATCTTATAAGATTATTTAGAAAAAATAATTCCAAAGAATATAGATAGTAAAATTCAAAATGACTTTCTTAAAAGGGGAATGCAAGATTCACTATAACAATTTTTGGTGGAAGAAGATTTGGTCTTTTAGCTGGTCTAAAGAATATATAACTAATCTTTTAGTCTCATTATCTATAAAATTGTTTTGACCCAATATTGGACTCTATGTATAATTCTTTGATATAAGTGCATTTCACAATATCTTCATTTGATAAGTTTGTATGCTCATTTATCACTAGTCCAACTCACAACAATCTTTGAAGGGCTACTACAAGTCTTTGAACAATCCGCAGATCCTTCCTAAAAGATATAAAAGACATTAAGTCTTTGAACAATCTGCAGATCCTGCTTAAAAGTCATTGAGCTTTGTGAAAAGGTGGGCAAGTGCATTCTCTCTGCGATTTTCTCTGTGCTAGAACAGTACTGTGCTAAGGGTCTGCACAACGAATAGGGTTTAAGGGCAACTTTAAGAGGGTGAAGAAGAATGGACGAGACCAAATACACACTAATCAAATTCAAAGGAATAAAGAGAAGCCACTTATGAAACCAACCCAAGGATAGAGAAATGAAGTAAAATAAATGCATCAAAGGAATAAAGAGAAGCCACTTATGAAACCAACCCAAGGATAGAGAAATGAAGTAAAATAAATGCAGAGAATTGATATCAGAAAAAACGCGACAGAGAAACTAGATAAAATACATACAAAGAATTTTAAATTAGTAAAAATTAGATGAACTTAAAATTAAATTACAGAGGCAGAACCAAACTGTGAGCAAAGGCTCACTTGATTGCATTATAGAAGCCAACCATTACATTTAAATAGCACAAAGAACTTTGAACTGACCTTCTACAAAGGTGGATCTGAAACCACCAGCAAACCCTAATTTGGACAGGCACACAACAACCCACAATCACTTAGTTACGTAAATCTTAACTAAGTATCCTAATTTCTACATTATTCCAACACTCCCCCTTAATGGAGAAATGGATTTTCTACCACACCTAGCAASTCTCTGCAAATTTCAAATTTTRCCTTTCCYAGAGGCTTAGTGAAAATATCAGCCATATTTTCATCGGTGTTACAATAGATTAAGTCAATCTCTTTTGACTGTATCTTTTCTCGGACAAAATGATGTTGAATTTCAATGTGCTTAGTTCTGGCATGATACATAGGGTTATTAGCAAGTTTGATTGAGCTTTGATTATCACAATTGATAATTGTGGGTGCCTTTTGTTCTTCTCCCATGTCTTCAAGAATTCTCCTTGTTATCGCTCAGTTTGTAGGAAAGGTTAAGTAACTTGAAGGCAAGATTCAAACTGGCGTAACAGGAGTCCCCACCCACTGTCACCTCGATGGGGAGCTCTTTCTATTTAGGGTGGCTAATCCCAAGGGAGACGTCCCTAGTAATCTGGGGTGATGAAATGGAAAAAATCAAGGGTTTAAGGTTCAAAAGGTCAAAGTAGGTTTTCCCCTTCACAGATTACTGCCAAGGGAGATAGTCAAAGAGAAGGTATTCCACTAAAAAAGGCACCTTTTGCGAGACAAGGCAAATAAAACTAAAACGTGCAGACAATGGTTAGTACTTCAATTGCTAATGACTATCTTTAACATACATGAGAAATAATAAATGTAATTATTGACGAAGTCAATGATTGCAATAAAGGAAATGGCTTATAATATTACTTCTTCAATAAATACCAAATGATAATAGCATTCAATGTGTAAAATAAATCCTTGAAACTAGCACAATGCATTAACTATCATTAATATGCTCACATATATTGTTGTTGCGTCACTATACTACCAAGGGTGACGTCAGCCCTAGTTCTAGGTTAGTTTTGAAAGGCAAGGAAGTGGATGTTTTGCAAGTTAAGCCAATGAAAATAATCTACACATCAATGCAAATTGCTAGATGACAAGGCCACAACGTTTTATACCAAACAAGAGATCAAAATAAGCATGACGTCACTAGCTAGTTAGGGTTAGTAGGTCGCTAGGGTTAGTTAGGGTTTCAAGTTTTTGAAGATAGAAAGGTTGTTTTGACACAAAAGGCTCAACGTTGCATTCTTAGACTAGTGCCTTGGGGTAAATGGAGTCAAGGAGTGAGACTAAAGGCTTGGAAGGATCTAAATCTGAGGATGAGAGAGTTAGGCTTAATGGTGCTGCAATGGCAGGGCCATGAAGTCAAAACCCTAAGGGGAGGATGCTCATTCTGGTGTAGCTTAAGCTAGGCCTCATGCTCCTCCCTCTTTCCTTAGAACTCTTTGGCAAAATGGCTAGCTCCAAAACATAAATCTAGGGTTGAAAAGTGTTGTAGAGCCAAGGCTCTTCAAACCCTAAGAATCAAACCCTAGGTGTAAAGTTAATTAGGCCTAGGACGTCTTCTTTCTTCAATATATGTTTCAAACTAACTCAAGAAAAAGGAGAAATAGTGTAGCAATGGCTAGGCTATATTCTTGTTAATCAAATGGCTAAACAAGTTTTTATCATGGGGACATGAAGTAATGACCTACTTGTGTGCTTGCTCCCTAAGGTTTCAATGATTAAGCATAATAATAACAATGTAACCATACATGTAAGATATTAAACCTACAACCATTCAATCAAGAAGTTTTGTATGAAAAATACACTTAGAAATTTATGAAGAGCTTATCAAACCCTAGTTGTAACACCTTCCAATGATAAAAACACCATACACATGCCAAAGATAATCCTCCCAAGTATAGCGCCTCAACTCCAAGAGCCAATAATCCAAGACAAAAGACTAAAAAGAGATCTCTCACAAGAGAGTGAGTTGTGTTATATTCAAAATGAGGCTCAACGTCCTCTACTTATATCATCCTAATGACCTTTAATTACAAAAATAGGTCATTAAAACAGCCGACAAGGATGACTTAGCAATATTACATTATTTGTCACATTAAATGCTAATATGTCAAATTATGAGCTAAAAAGGGAGACGTCAGGCCTCTTTGAGGGAGACGTTGGCCCCTTTTGGGCAAGATCAACATCCAATAGGCAAAACGTTGGCCCTTCTAGGGCTCCTACAAGCTGCCACACGTGCCAAATGGTCCAAGCACACTGCCACATCCTCCAGAAAACGTCCATCCTGCCNTGGGTGGCGTCATGTCCATCAAAGCCATCATCTCCTCTGTAGGGGGCGATCCCCCCTAGGTCGATCTCTGCCAAAGTGTCCTGGTGAGGGTGTCCTTCGGTCTTCTTCATGCAAGGGCTCATCATGAAGTTGTCCTGCCTCTGCCATCCCAACAACCATCTGATAGGCTCTTCATCCCCATGGAGGTCCGAGCTAATCATCTCCCCATGTGTACCGGTCCTCTGGTACCTGTCCGCCGGGTATGGTCCTGCACATCAAAGACTACGCCCTCCATGGGCTCATCAGTCCTCGGGATCATAGCAATGAAAATCATATTTCATCATTAAAGTTATCAAATAAATGCATGAAATCCCTAACATATCATCTAAGAGC
>ML794589.1:15590-39210 GCA_009831015.1 Picea engelmannii
CTATGTATGTATGTATGTCATATAGTTACTAGCTGGTTGTAGTTCTTAACTACCTCGTCGATTGACTCTAATCGTTTGTTTAACTGACTCTTCTACCCAACTTCTCCAATCAACTTTTCTGGTCGACTAGCGGGTCTAGTTGGAAGATATTACTCGACACGAAAATATATCTCCCCTTGTCAATTCCTTGTTGTTATAACCCTAAATTGCACCACATATGCTTACCTAGCATCAGGCCAACTCATTTCCCTTCTTTGCTAAAACTCTGTTGAACAACTCTTTGAAAATTCTCTTGTGTAAAGGCCCACGTGCCCTAACCCATTACTGCACGTGTGTACATGCTGGATGACTCACAAAAGCCTGCATGTACCTACAAAAGCACAAAAAAAGGAAAGTTTCCGATGGAACAAAAAGCTATGGGTGAGTTAACTGAAACTCCTGGCCATGCATGGCCGAGGGTTCGTCCAAAACCCTAGCTCCTTCTAGCCTATAAAAGAAGGGGTAGGGGTACCATTTGGAGGAGGAAAAAATATGGCAAAGAAACTTTGCCCATTTACATATTCCATTGTCCCAACCCTTTAGCCTTTCCTCATGCCAAAGGAGATTTAAAGCAAATAAATTGAAGGACGGAAGAAGAGGAGCCCAGGATCAGGTTCAAGGAGCGGTGGTTGGTCTCAACTTTTTAAAGTTGACTCACTTTAAATAATAAAGAGAATTCTTTTCCCATCCCAATTCATGAACTTTCTATGATTTAATTAGTTTATGTTTGATTTCTAACCTGTGAGTATAAAAGTAGCATGCATGCATAGTTGTTGTTTGTCTTGAGTGTAGGTCACCTTTGGAAGGAGCATTGCAAACAAGTAATCAAGCACAACGAAGGATCGACATCGAACGTCGGTAATAAGGTAGGTGGACCTTTCCATGCATTTACTGAGAAAAGGGGATTTAAATCTAGGGACGTAGGTAGAAAGTAGTTTCTATTCGGTCAAATCTGCATGCAAAGTCTGAACTCTATTTGCTAGTCCGTAGGGTGTTTTTCCCAACAAAAGAATCGGTGACCATACTGGGGAGAATACTCTTTAGGGTTCCTAAAATTTTTATTTAATTTTTTGGGTAGTTTAAAGACTAGTTTTTGTTTCCTTGCCTGTCTTTTTCTTTCATTTCTATAAGGTCTGAGCTAGCAGGGAGTTTGGTTTTCCATACCAGCTTTCCCTGACTTTTTCTTGACTGTGTTTTTCGGGACACACAAAGGTACACGCGGCCTGCATAAGGCCTGAACGCGTGTACCCATGCCCTATGCTCTTACAGCCCGCATGTGAATGCTATATGTAGAGATAGAAGTAGCGTGTAGGAGTTCATAGAACCTTAGAGGCAGTCCTCCTCTTCCCTTTCAGAATCACACATTCTTAGGGGGTTTTCTGGAATTTTGTTTGAGTCTTGTTTTCTAACAGTCCTATCTCAGATTGTTTTTTGCCTTATTGTTTTTCCTTGCATTATTTGTTTTTCTGTTAGAAAGAGTATCCAATCCTTCAAGGGATCCTGGTTATCAATACCAGAGGCTTCTTCCTAGTCTGGTCTGTCTGTTTTCATATTTTTCCTTAGAGTTTAGATATGCACGCGGCCTATACAAGGTCAGCCCGTGTGTACACACCCTCTGTCTCTGTTCAGCACATGTTTGCACACGTGTTGTTTAAGTGACAGTCGCATGCTTGTACAGGCTACTTTTTGTTCAGGGTGGGGCAGTCATCCCCTCCTTTGATAAGAAGTACTCCTCTTAGGTGTGTGAATCTATCTTTGAACAGTTAGTAGCTTAGGATTCATCTTACCCTTAGCCTGCTTTTTCTCAGTTAATAGTTGACAGAAAAATATAAAAAAAATAAACATTTATGGATTTTAGACAAGCGTGAGAGTCATTGTTTTTACAGTTGCCATTATGTGATTCTTGATTTTGACTCTTTGCGATCCGTGCTTTAACCCAGAGTTTTTTTTCTTGGTTTTTGCTTGTCGGTATTTTCCCTTTCTTTCTTTACTAGCACTTAAATAAATAAATAAATTCTTTTCATTTTCTTCTTTGGTTGAAAAGTGTGTTTTTGCATCATTAACTAGGGAAAAGTCTTTTATATCGTAAGTTTTTACATGTCACTTAGATCATAAGTAGCTCATGGTCGAGTGAAATTCCTTTGAGTTTTTTTTCCAAAATCCTAGAAAAATTAAAAATCTTTCTTTGAGAAAAGTTGTTGAAATTTTGCATTCAGTAAAAGTTTTTGTTTCCATCTTTTTCATTCATTTTTTTCTTTTGTCTTTTACACATCATCAGTTTCACCCTCATACCCCTTGACATAAGAAAAATCCATAAAAGCAGCGCTAATTTTGAAATCTACTGGACTTTTATGTTTGTAGGGTTCACAAACTAGTTCAGGATTAGGGCCTTGGATTAGGTTGGAGAGGAAACTCTTCAAGGCCATTCAAAACCAAACATTGGAGTCTAAGATAGGGAGTGTATAAGTCCATTTTTGTGGAATTTATCCGGGACCCCCCTATAACACAGGGGATAAACACAAGGTCGCGTGCGGAAAGGTAGCGGAGATAACCCCTCCAAAGTCAGACCAAACATAGTGGAGAACACATATAGAGGGCTTGTTTTGGGATTTCATCATTTGCATTTTCCAGGGGGCTTCATGGGTCTCGAATCCGTTCGAGGTCCTCATTTGTATTTCAAACCATTTTCTCTCGATACCCTTGACAGGTTTCAAGCTCAATACCTTGCTCATTGTGGTCTACCCGACTTTCAACTGTACTTGCCTGGTGACTGTTCGCATGTTGGCAACCTAGTTGCCAATATTTTTAGGGACATATACAGGTGACTGCGGAGGTATACCATAGTACCTAGGACAGACATCAGGCCACGCTTTGTAGAGTATACCCAGAGGGTGCTTCTGTGTTCGAGTTGCATTTGCACCGGTAAATTTCTCTAGTGTTGGTTGTTGTAACTGTTCTTCCAAATAGTTTAGTGATTGCTTGTCTTATCTCTTAGGGGATTCTTTTTAGTGTGTGTTACTTTTGAACGTTTAGAATAACTTAGCATGTCTTGGATCTTCTCACACAGTGGAGGATCTCGAGCTCCGTCGGTCACGAAGGCTTCTTGGCCTGCCGCCGGTTAACCTAGAGCCACCCCCGCCACCATTAAGGTGGAAGCTAGACCAACAAGGGTCTTTTGAAGCGACCGGGTTACAAAAATTTGTCCCCGAACAACCCCAAGAGGAATCAACTATTTTGGACCTTGAAGCAACCACTCTTGGCTCGGTTGAAACCCAAACCACTGATATCTCGGCACCATTTATTGTACCAATCCAATTTCACGAACGCCGGACAGTTCCTCATACAACAATGGAAACAAATGTTGTTACTTCTTTTGGGAATTCTTCAATTCCCACCATCGTTTCCACCACAGGAGAGTCATCTCATGACCTACTGTCATTGGTCTGAGCCACCATGGTCTTGGCCACAACTATGTTGCATAGTGGACCGAACCCGTCTATGGTGGTGGACACAACCCCCTTCACAACCAGTGCCACAGGCCCTCCATTCTCATACGATATGCCTAATTCGGGTACAAGTCCTGTACTAACCTACTCCACTTTACAGACTTTGGGTCTAGGGGAAGGGAGCTCTAGCACTCCTCTGCAAGGTCACCTTGGGGGAACTCCTATCCCTTTTAACACTTTTCCTTATGCAGGAGCTCATATCCCTCCTTCGTCCCCTTCACTTGGTGGTCTGCATCAGCAATCCGCTAGGCAGCCCACACAAAATAGTTTATTTGGAGTGGGGAGTTAGGGACCACCTTTGCACAGTATGCCAGTAGGTTTGACACCATTTTCTTGGAATGAAACATTTGGTAACAACACTTTCTCGTCAGTCGCTTTCCCAACGGGGGAAACCCCATTTTTGGACAATCTACTCTTGCACAGGGTACTATTCCTACACAAGGGGCACACATAGCAGGACCTTGGAATTCAGGACAAGGATCCATTCCCTCCTCCGGAATGCCATTATGGGGTAATTCTTTCAATAGTCAATGGAAACATAGACAAACTACTATACCTCTCGTCGCAGGACCGGCATGGGGTAATCCTTCCCAAAGTCCTTCGAATACAATGCATGCCTAACACTCTATGTCCTTTTTGGGAAATTAGTCGATGATGTCTCCACAGATGCAAAATCCTTATGTTGGTTAGTGCCTTGGTTTCTACCAGAATCCGGGCCAGCAGCCAAACTTTTCCTAGCAACCTGGTGCCAATCAAACTCCAGGACCCTTTTTCCCAGGTTATCAACAGCAACCCAAACTACCATTCTTGGCGACTTTACACTTGCTATATTTGACAAGGTTGTTAAATGATCCTATTTGTCACGATCCACGTTGGCCTCCTATGCCGACAAAGTTGCCTTCGGACATTCCAAAGTTCGAGGCCAAGCCTAATGAAGATCCAGGTGATCATGTGACTACCTTTCATCTTTGGTGCTCATATAACTCATTGAAATATGACTCTGTCTAGTAGTGATTGTTTCAACGTACTCTTATTGGGAGTGTCGTGAAATGGTACATCGAGCTCGATCGCTCAAGATACTCTTCTTTTGGAAAACTGGTGATGGCCTTCCTTAACCATTTCCAGTTACCTGTGAGATACGATGCTGGCACAAAGCTGCTTGACAATTTCGAACAGACAACAGCGGACCATATCTCTGATCATATATGAGAGTGGAGACACTGGAAGAGTTTAATCAAGGTACCAGTCCCACCAGCATTCCTACTTGAGTGTTTCCTTAAGTCTTTGTTCCCAAAGCTATCCAAAGACATCGCGACATCCAGAGTTTTCTCTGAAGAATATGTCATCATGAGGGCTCAACAGTTTCAGCTCATCTATTCTCAGTCTGGTTTATTATATAACATCTTTCCAGATGCGCCACGTTTGATACTGGATAAAACTAGATAGTGAGTTGGACCACATGCCGATGGTATTGTTGGTTTAGCACAAACCAAGCCTGCTGAGCAATTAACAAAACAATTGCAACAATTATCCATACAACACACAACGGCCAGCCAAACTACTGCTTTGGCTGCTCCCCCTACATAAACGTCGAAAGTACACACCGTGAAGTCGATTAACCCAAAGGCCACCCAGCAGCCTGAAGGGAAGAAAAAATAATGAAAGAAGGGTAAGGGGGATAAAAAACCCACTGATAATGCTGGCGGGGACAACACGAAAAAACAGAAGGCAAGGTATCCATGCAACTTGTGCGCGGAAGACCACCCGACCCATCTTTGTCCTCGACTTACAGAGGCCCAAAAGTTTTTCACACAGCAACAACAAGCAGTGTTGACTAATCCCTTTCAACATGGGCAAAATCTAACTCAAGCCTCTACAAGCACAGAAGGGGGTGGCTAAGAAACCTGCCCACCTCCAAACAATCCCTCATCCATGAACGTATATATGGTTAGGGGTGATGCTTTCATATCAACTAGAGTGCATGACTATAGTAAACCAAGCACTTCTGAGAAGGGTAAAGAAGTTGATCTCCCATCTCTTCCTCTACAGATTGAGAATACGTTGGGAGAAATAATGACACACATTCCAAATGGTGCATTTAAAAAATCTTCTCTCAACCTAAATGCAAGGGCCTCCCATAATTACTCTGTGGTGGAGGATTTATCACAAACCCCTTGTGTGATGTCTGCTTTGGAGGTCCTCCAAAGCTGCCTTGCTTAGAGGAAAGCCTTGTTAACCACTTTGGGCTCTACTGAGACTTGTAATCCAGGCACCATCATGTTAGATACAACTGACTTAAAACCTCATCTGCCTTACCACGTAGCGTTTCAGATAGTAGTGGCTCATACCACAAAAACTTTTACTCAGAATATCTTCCACACAGTGGTTAATGAGGGCGCCTCAACATGCGTTATGTCGTTAGCATGCTGGAAGGCCATTGGTCAGCCCATTTTGTCTCCATCACCTACTCTCCTCACTGCTTTCGATGGTCGTTCATTCCGACTGCATGGCATCGTTCCTTCTTTCCCTATGTAG
The DNA here is from genome assembly GCA_009831015.1 of Picea engelmannii. NCBI lineage: Eukaryota > Viridiplantae > Streptophyta > Pinopsida > Pinales > Pinaceae > Picea > Picea engelmannii. The sequence goes on from ML794589.1 coordinate 21,671, forward strand.
ATAGGAGGGAAAACCGTGTGTGTCGAAGTAGAGGTAGTCGATGCTCCCCTCGACTATAACCTCTTGTTAGGATGGAGTTGGACTTATGCTATGCAAGTTATGGTTGCTATAGTTTTTCGAGTCTTTTTGTTTCCACATCAGGGTTGGATAGTGACCATCGATCAATTGTCTTTCTCCAGACCTGACCCAACTTTGGGGGCATCTACGGTCCCGATGATTGATAATACTCAACCAGGTGTGATTAACATAGGAGTTGGTTTGTACCCTTCCTTGATGGGTACCTTTGATTACCCACCTCCCCACGATGATATCAAATTTATATCTAATCACCATAAGGTTGATATTTTTCAAGTTTCGTCATTCCGCACAACTTACTTTGAGGATCCTTGGATTCTTCCTTCCCCATCAGCCACGATGGATGAGACAGGGAACCCAGGCATGTCCATGCCCTTGTCTACCACTGAGGTAGCATACTCTTTAGTCCAGCAAGCTTCAGCTAACCCTAATCCGACTCCTGCACAAGAGTTAGATCCATTTCTAGAGCCTATTTGGGCTCAGGGTTCTCTCACTAACGTCGATTCGTTAGACTTAGTACTATCTTCTGATGAACCATTAATCGAAGCAATGACTAGTCTGGACAAACCTTGAGAATATCTTCATCACAGATCATATTTTTTCCCAGAGTTAAGCTGAATCGAAGCAGGAGAATTCACCGTTACCATAACGGGAGATCAACCGTGTCCTATCAATATCTTAGCTATGCAGGAAATTTATGTTGAGGGAAATATGGAGACTATCACTAAAAATATACCCATCAACATCTCCTGAAACCCTGGCGTCATGGAGAATGTCTTCGTCGGAGTGGATTTCTCCCCCGAAGAGATTCAAATTTACACAGATCTTTTCAAATAATTATGTGATGTTTTTGCCTGGTCTTATGAGGAAATGCCAGGTATCGATCTGAAAATAGTTGAACATGAAATCACAATGTATCCTAGTGCCAAGCTTGTTTGACAAAAACTTTTTCCAGTCAATCCCAGGAAAGAAACAACCATCAAGATTGAGGTTGAGAAATTTCTAAAGGAAAGTTCTATTTATCCTATCCATTTGACTCAATGGGTGTCAAATCCTGTGCCGGTTAATAAAAAGCAAGGCACAATTTGTGTATGTACTGATTTCCGTGATTTAAACAAGGCATGTCCCAAAGTTAATTTTTAACACCATTCATTGACCAGATCATTGATGAATGTGTCGGTTGTGAAGCCTTTTCTTTCATGGATGGTTTTTTGGGATATAATCAAATCCAAATCAAACCTGAAGACCAACATAAAACGACATTCATTTTTCCATGGGCTACATTCGCATATCGTAAGATGCCTTTTGGCCTTAAAAATGTTGGAACCACATTCCAGTGGGCCATGCCTTTTTCTTTTCATGACCTCAAGCATATAGTCAAGGCCTATCTAGATGATTTAGCATCACGCTCTCATAAGAGAATGGATCATCCCATACACCTTAGATTAATCTTCGAACGATGTCGCTACTTTAGGATTCGCTTGAATCCAAACAAGTGCAGCTTTTATGTAACGTCAGGACATTTGTTAGGTTTCATCGTATCAACAACAGGGATCATGGTCGATCCTCTTAAGGTGGACGAAATAATCCATTTCCCCCCCCACACACACAATCCTACAACTTCAGAGTCTACAAGGCAAGGCGAACTTCTTACGACGCTTCATCGCCAACTATGCCGAAATCGCCAAGGGATTTATGTGTTTACTAAAGAAAGACATTCATTTTTTCTGGGACGAAGCTGCTCAATGCTCTTTCGATGCATTAAAACATGCCCTCACAACCGCCCCTCTTCTATGGCCACCTAACTATAACAAAAATTTCTTATTATATCTGGCTGCCGCAGAGTCAACCATTGGCATGGTTTTAGTTCATGAAGATGATTCATTCTCAAAATACATGATCTATTACCTGAGTCGAGGCCTCGTAGGACCGGAAATCAATTATTCTCATATAAAAAAACTTGCATTGGCAGCAGTTCATACTGTTCAATGGTTCCATCACTATGTTCTGTTTCGCAAGACCACCGTCATTGTTGTCATGAATCCATTCCAACACATGTTGACACAACGAGTTATAGGTAGAAAAATCAGTAGATAGATAGTCATCCTCCAAGAATTTGACTTAGACTTCATTTCAGCAAAGTCCAAGAAGTCATTGGTCTTCACAGAGCTTATTTCAGAACTTTCAGTTGAGTCAGGTGACGTTGTGCCTGAGGAATCGCCCATCCGGGAAGATATGTTTTTTATTACATATTCAGACCCCTGGTATGGAGATATACTTATCTATCTCCAGACTTTGAAATGCCCCACCTCTGCTTCTCGTGACGAGCGTCAGCAGATACGCCATCAGGCTAAGAATTATCTCATACTCGATGATACGTTGTATCGGAGAGGTGTAGACAACATCCTATGTCGATGTCTCACTCATGAGGAGGCCATCATCATGCTCAATGATTTCCATACTAGAGCTTGTGGAGGTCATTTATCTGGGTTGGCAACAACCCAAAATATTCTATGAGTAGGTTACTTCTTCCCGACACTTATCAAAGATTGTATCGAATCGGTCGAGAAGTGCCATCCGCACCAAATATTATCTCGGAAGATGAGGGCACATCCCGCTCCTATGTTTCCTATCATCACAGTTGGTCCCTTCACTAAGTGGGGGATTGATTACACTACATGCAACCCCCCGTCAGCAAGGGGGCACCGTTATATCATCATAGTTGTCGACTACTTCACTAAGTGGGTCGAAGCTATGCCAACGTTTAAAGATGATGGAGAGACTGCAACTCTCTTCTTATTCAACCAGATCATAGCAAGGTTCGACGTCCCGAGAGAGATTGTCACTGACCATGGCAGTCACTTTCATAACCAAATGATTATCGAATTAACATCAAATCTTGGGTTATGGAAGGAGCATTCATCACCTTACTACCCCCAAGCCAATGGGCAGGTGAAAGCTGTAAACAAAACTCTCAAGACTATTCTACAACGAACTATCAACTCAGCGAAGTCAAATTGGCATTTGATGTTATACTCATCATTATGGTCTTACCGAACATCTGTTAAGACTTCAACCGGTTTCTCACCTTTTCAACTCATTTACGAGCTGGAGGCAGTCTTGCCCATCGAATGTCAGATCCCATCTCTAAAATTGGCAGTACAATTATTTCCAGACACTTCTCTGCTTGAAGAATGATTAGTACACCTTGAGAAGCTCAACGAGAAGCATCGCAATGCGGCCCTAGCCAATGAGGATCACAAACATAAGGTCAAGTGTCAGTATGATAGGTCCGTTCGTCCTCATATTTTCTCTGAGGACGACCTTGTCCTGGTCTATGACCAAGATAAGGACCCCCTGGGGGAAGGAAAGTTTAAACCCATGTGGTTCAGACCCTTCATCATAAAAGAGGTATTAAAAAAGGGCGCTTATCATTTGGTTGATTTTGAAGGGAATGCTTTTGCAGAGTCTAGAAATGGGCTCTACATCAAGAAGTATTACTCATAGGCAGGTCATTGTGGGTAACCTTCTGTAACATATGTATAGTCTTTGTACTATTACTTTTTAAGTTTATTTTAAGTGTTATGGACGTGTCATTGATGTTATCTTTCGTCAATATGGTAGATGTCAAGTGATTATGAGGTGTTCGTTGGGTATGCAGATGGTGCTAGTCGGCACACACGGAGGATTTCCTCCGCAGCTTGGGTAATCTTTACACCTCAGGGCTAGTTGTCATCTTCCAAAGGTATATGCTTAGGTGACACCACAAATAATGTCTCTGAGTATAGTGCAGTTATTGAGTTGTTTCATGACGCCTTGTCATTAGGTATCTCTCATCTCTGGGTCTATCTCGATGCTCAATTCGTTGTGTCAAAGCTAAACAAAGTATACCAGGTTCATGATCCAACTTTACACCGACGATTCCTTAAGGTACGTCTCTTAGAATGAAACTTTGATTATATTACATATTTTCATGTTCCTAGGAGATTAAACCAAATTACAGATACTCTAGCTAATCAAATGTTAGATTGGCATCTTTCACACATATGAAAGAACGTTGACATAAGCACATAAATACATTTTTTCACACGCGATCCTTAAGACACAAAAGATCAAAAAAACCATATATAACATCATAAAACAACTAGAGTACATAGATCGAGACAAGCGCCTAAAAAATGGGACTAATAAATGAGTCACAGGGCTTATGACCTCAAAACATATATACAAGTAAGTGCTCATGGCACGTCAAAAGTCTAAATAGGTTAAGGGCCTATGGGCCCTGTTATAATAGTCCATAGCATGGGCTAAACGCCTAAATAATCAGACCCACGTCTGAGGTGCCCCCATGACATGAGGTTGCATGGATGGCAACAAGTCCTCTATCTCTACCTTCGGGACTGTGTGAGTGAGTGCAGTGAAGTTCCGCTCAACTCTTCTAAGGACTCTCTCAGCCTCCCCAGCTGGGAGGTTCCTTGCTACTGTTGCTCCTTCAATGGCGGCAGCTGTGGCTTCTAGCCGAGGACGAAGCCTATTCCGTGCATAATCGACAGGTCGCACGGGTCCAACATCTTCATACAACAAACATTTACCCGTTAAATACACTGGCATACAAAAAAAATGATATATATCACAAAAATGACATAAAAATTACATATGCAAATAGAAAAACTACAAAGGTGGAGACTTACCCATCTCCCCTTGCTCCTCACCAGGAGACATGGGTATCTTAGGATCTCTAGAAAAATCTATCTCTGCATATGGATAGTCCTCGATCACAGGGATCTTCCGTGACATCCATGCAAAGAATGCATCATCTAAGGACTCATTGGTCCTTCCACCACCCTATCGCGACAGTAATACTGCCCATCTACACACTGCAGGAAATGAGGCTTGATGTCCTCGTACTACTTCCCGAGGGCTAAAGCTCGGAACTCTCTCGAAGAAAAATGAACATAAGATCATCCCAAACCCAAAATTCCTTTGTGTCTGCTGTCGGCAATCTGTCAATTGCCTCTTCATGCACTCCAGTAATGTAGTACTCCAGTCAAAAATCTGTGCATTCAAGCACTGCATCGCACAGTTCATCTGTGCACAAGAAGCCTGATGCAAGGCTACAGAACCGGTAATCCGCCCAATCAGTAATAATATCACCTACAGCGATAGGTTAGTGATCTTACTGATAGGTACCTAGGAGCCCACGTGATCAGTCCCAGCCTCACAGTGCTCGGCTATCAGTTCCGATATCTTACTCGGTCCTGCAGGAAACGTCCTAAAGTTGACTAGTTCCCTTCTCCTTGAGAGGCCGGTCAAAAAATAGATATCCTCGGTGGTTGGCACCAGTGATTTCCCCTCTAGTGTAAAGGCCTCTGCATCAGGGTTCCAGTAGTCGATCAAGGCATTCAATAGCCTTGGTTGTGCACACATAAACGGACACAGAAAGAACTTCAATAAACTGCATTGCATCAACACGGCCATGACATTCGAATCTCCCACAACCAACTCAATGACATCTTCATGCTCTCTTTCCCTCCATTGGACATACATCCCACCAACACAACAAGGTTCAAGAGGGTTAGAACTTGCCTTTTAATTCTATTTTTTTTCTACAAAGGGGGGGTCCACGTGAGCTGTTGAGGCGACAGTCACGTGTACATGTGGGCAACCTTTACTCTGCCCACATGTACCTAATGCCGACTTTTTTAAGGTTAGTGCCCACCCAAAAAATGAACTTAAAAGCAAAATTGAAGAATTGAATAGCTAGATAAGGGAGTTTGTACTTACTTGGTCCAAGCGGAAGTTTGTTTCGTCCACTGTAGCTCCCGGAATCACCGTTTTTAGCAAAGGGGGTCTTTTGACTCCAGAGTCAATTTCCAAATCAACAATGGTGATAATGAGCTGCCAGCTTCTATTTATAGACTTTTTGGCCTCTTTTTGTCACTTTTTTGGCCTCCCTTATCAGTTTCTTTATACCAAAAACCATTTAGAGTGATTCTGGAGTTATATGGGAGGGATTTGATAGGGTATTGGGACACTTTTTTGAGTTTTGAGAAAAAAAAATTTCCAAGAGTCAACTTGAGCATATAGGTTAGGTTATTACCCCAACTTTTGCATCTCATTGTCTTTTTTCTCTACTATAGGATCGATCCCATCAGGTTGTGACATGGAATCATCATATCTGCTTTAGAAGTGTCGCAACTTGGTGGTAGAGCTTACCAGAACATGGATGCCCTAGGTAGGTCCTGGTTGCATTATGATGACCATGCCGTCTCTAAAACACTGTAGGCTCGGGAGTCCTTATAGTCTTTCCTGAATATGAGTTTGAGCCTTATTTGCATGATTCTTCTTCACTCTTTGTCTCACCCTTAGGACTCCCAAAAAATAAGCGGGTCTCCTTTTAAGCCCTTTTCAGACCCTCTAAAAATAAAAAGATTGTCGAGCGATCTTGTGGCCTTTCATGCTCATTAAACTGAAATTTGAAGTCACGTCTGTCCGACGGTAGTTTACCCCTTTTTCGGTCTGGACGGTCAACTGTATGAACAAAGGTATACTCTATCGAATTTTCGTTCTTTAGAGGAGTACTCTCAGGTATAATTTTATCCCTTTTTCGGGCCTGAGGGACTAAACTTATGAAAAAGAAACCCCCATGGAGTCCATAGTTAAGCTCTTTTCAGACTCCCTAAAATTGAAAAGATTGTCGAGTGACCTTATTCTTTCACACTCGTTAAATTGGTCCAGAAGAATATTTCTGACGGAGTCCATAGTAAAGATTTTTTCAGACTCCTTAAAAGTGAAAAAATAGTCGAGTGATCTTGTCCTCGTCACACTCGTTAAAATGGTTTTGAATCGACGTCTAATCGGTGCTAGTTTATCCCTTTTTCAAACCGACTAGACTATCTTCGAAAAAGGTACCCCAATGGAGTCTCCTTTTATGTTTTTTCAGACTCTCTAAATATGAAAAACCACCGAGCTTACCTTCTTTGGGCTTGTTAAACTTACATCGAAGGACGTTACCATTGTTTGTTTTATCAACTGCATTTGCATACCTTATCCACCAACCTTGTGACAGTTTGCTTCTGCATCTTAACACCTTTGGCTGTCAGAGGATTTTTCCTGAGTATCATTTTACCAGAACATCAGTCTTGTCCTTGTGTCTTGAGCTTGTATGTTTGCAATACTCGTTCCTGCATTGTAACGTAATATTCCTTTATTCTTTTTCCAAAATTATTGAAAAGAACAAAAAAATCAAATATACCCCAAAAAGACGATGGGAAAAGTATTTTCTTTATTGCAAGCATAATGAGTCTCCCTTGGATAAAGCACATCTGTCCAATTGATCATCAGACTATGGGATGTAGTACGACCTTAAGAAGATTTTCTCGCTAAAGAGAGTTGTGTCCTCCACCGTTTGGTTATTCTTCCAAACATATGGAGAGTTTGCGTTGCCTCCTGCTTCGTAGACTTATGATTAACATATTTGTTGCCTGAGTCTTATCACGTCTCATGCTATTGTCCAAGGGAAGTTTGTCACTAAGCCTGAGTCGGCCCCTCTGCAAAAGGTCTCTTTTCCACATACCCGTCCATCCCGAACATCCAATCAAGTCCTTGTTTGAAATAATTGAAGAATTTAGTCTAATCATCAAGATTATCACGTCCATAACCGAAGAACCATCGAAGACCTATGGGTAGTGTAGTGGTACACTCATATTACACTCCTACCCGAGTTTTGAAGATTTTGAAATTGTTGCTCGAGCTCTGAAGATCTCATTTCTAGCCATCAGGCCGAATCATCTTCTGGAAGATGGATACTCTACATGTATATATTTCTAATTTTGAGATGTAGCTCTGCTACGTATTGTTCACGGCTACTCTTTATAGTTATTTAACATGGATCTACATTGTATTTGATTGGTATCCATAGTTCTATTTTATCCCGAGCATGGGTATGCCCACCTCGGTGAGACATTTTTTATTTTGCAGACGAAACCTCCTGGTTCCTGATCCTTGGGCTCACTCGTTCGGCACATCAGTAAAGATTGGTAATGTATTTCGGCCATCAGATGCTCTTCTGACTTCACACATCAAGGGGCATCTGTTATAACCCTAAATTGCACCACATATGCTTACTTGGCATCAGGCCAACTCATTTCCCTTCTTTTCCAAAACTCTACTGAACAACTCTTTGAAAATCCTCTTGTGTAAAGGCCCACGTGCCCTAACCCATTACTGCATGCGTGTACATGCTGGCTAACTCAAAACAACCCACGTGTACCTACAAAAGCATGAAAAAAGGAAAGTTGTCGACGGAACAAAAAGCTATGGGTGAGTTAACTGAAACTCCTGGCCATGCATGGCCGAGGGTTCGTCCAAAACCCTAGCTCCTTCTAGCCTATAAAAGAAGGGGTAGGGGTACCATTTGGAGGAGGAAAAAATATAGCAAAGAAACTCTGCCCATTTATGTATTCCATTGTCCCAACCCTTTAGCCTTTCCTCATGCCAAAGGAGATTTAAAGCAAAGTCGTTGAAGGACAGAAGAAGAGGAGCCCAGGATCAAGTTCAAGGAGCAGTGGCCAGTCTCAACTTTTGTAAGTTGACTCATTTTAAGTAATAAAGAGAATGTTTTTCCCATCCCAATTCATGAACTTTCTATGATTTGATTAGTTTATGTTTGATTTCTAACCCGTGAGTATAGAAGTAGCATGCATGCATAGTTGTTGTTTGTCTTGAGTGCAGGTCACCTTTGGAAGGAGCATTGAGAACAAGTAATCAAGAACAACGGAGGATCGACATCGAACGCCGGTAATAAGGTAGGTGGTCCTTTCCATGCATTTACTAAGAAAAGGGGATTTAAATCTAGGGACATAGGTAGAAAGTAGTTTCTATTCGGTCAAATCTGCATGCAAAGTCTGAACTCTATTTGCTAGTCCATAGGGTGTTTTTCCCAACAACACTTTCTCATCCTGAGCAAGGGGGAAGTGTGACTATGACATTTATAAGAATTGGCAGATCCTTCTAGTGACCTGGAAAAGGTTTTCACCAATAGGTTACATCATTTTTAAGAAAGATAGAGAGATATACAATTTTTTAGAATAAGAAAGAGATACATAGAGTCTTTGAAGAAGATAAGAGTTTTGAAGTCAACTCCTAATGGAATATTCAAATTGGATTTAAAAGAGCAGAATGTATGTTATTTGGCCAACCTACCGACTTGTGCCTCCAAAAATTTCTTAAGTGACGTCTGTAAAGAAGATTTGAATCAAAATAACAAAAAGGATATGAGTTGACTGCTTAATCATGATGTTTTGTCTTGTTGCTATGTTTTCCCAAATGTTTCATCTGGAATTTCCCATTCATCCAATTTTACATTTGGATGTAGTGGTGTTGTTTTCCTTTCCATGTGTGATTATTTTTTTCCTTCAACAACCATTTTTGCAGTTACCGATTGATGGATTCTAGTCAGGAAGTTTGACTCTGACATTGTCAAGTTGAAAAATTAAAACGTATGTCAATCTGATGATGTGACCCCCAATTGTTCTATAGGATATTACAACAATCCTTCAAATGTTGATTGGTATATGTTTGGGGACGTTCTGTGAAATTGTTGTGATAACATCTGTCATTCATTAATGGAATATTGGACATCCATCCCCAATGACTTCAACTATGCCAAATAATCTAATTTGTTTTCCAAGGGGGCGTCTTGGATTGATGTCATCTCTGGGTCGAAATTGTTCTCCACTTCTTGGGATTTTCCCTTGACTTGGTCATGGTGCTTGATGGAATTATTTGATTTTACTTAAGCTTTGATCGATTCTCTTAACCAAACCTTTTCTTTCTTAGCTAATTCTTCCTCAAATGATTTTTGTTATGTAATGTGATTTGGTATATCCAATTTATATTTTGGTTCATGCATTCTCTAGTTATTCTCAAGTCAATATTTATTTCCTTTTCACATTTAATCTTGTTGTAAGTTGTGGAAAAATATGAAGGCCAATGGATAAGTATTGTGTTCAGTATTTATACTTTTGAGGTAATCACTTCCAAATGTTGTTGAACCTCCTTGAATTTTTTATATTCAAACTAAAGAATCGATGTTATTTTCTTAGTCATTAAATATTTGTTTCTCCTTATTTTCTGAATCTGTAGCTACTCTATTTATTTATTGTCTTTCTTTAGGTGTTGCATTTATTTCTTGTTTTTGGCGCTTTTGTCAATCACTGCTTCGACTAGCCACTTGATTGCTTCCAATGGGTCTATTCCTTCTTTCAGATGTTTTATACCAAGTTTCTCTTTGGAAAGTAGCACAAAATCCTTCATTATTTGTGCCTCCTTATTCCCTCATGATGTGAGTCGATATCCATCTCTCATGGATATTTTCCATCTATTAGTCGAATCCTTTGTAACTTCATTGTACAAGTCAATCATTTTATCATCGAATGCTACCAATGGGTCAAGCACTATCTCTGAAATCAGTTTTTCTTACTCAACTGGTTTAAATTCCATGAAAGTGATTATCTTTGAAGAGTTGTCATTTCTATGGATTTTATTCTTCTTATTCTTCTTCTTCTTTGTTGTCTTTTCAACATTTTGTTGCTCTTTTTTTTGTTTGTCTCTTTGTCCTAGTCTTTATTTGAGCCATTTCCTTCATTCTCTTGATCACGATTTTTTACGGTTTCCTTCATTGTTTCCCCCTATTTTTGGTTGTGTGTTAGGATCATAGTTAGTTTCATTGTTCTTGATGGCATTGAAATAGGCTCCTTATATACCAACTTTTGTTCCAAGATAGTATATTATATCCCCTGAGTATGTAAATATGTCTCCCTCTCCTTCTTTTTTTGTGTGTGTTTGTGGGTCAATTGTTGTAGAAGTGTCAAGGTGACTCAACTAGATTACTTTACATGGAGCATTTTTTTGTGAGTCGAGTCAGGTGGATTCGACTTGATGGTGGGGGCCAAATTGGCTGAACCATGTTTTTTTATAGACCCATTATGTAGGATTTATTTGAATTATTTAGAGTTGGATTGCCTTGGACTTTCTTGGTTTCCACCACTAGGTAGAAAATATGAAATGGTTCCTTCAGAGGATACCTATCAATGCCATTTCCTTAGTTTCTTTTTTCTATTTTGTTGCCCCTTTTGTTGTTGTTCTCTCCTCAACAATTGGTGTAGGGTTGATTGGGGGTGACTCCCTTGTGATTTGAATTGTGGTTGTGTGTTGCCTCTTTAGAACTGGATTTTTGTTGGGTTCGTGTCTATTTGTATTCAATCGGCATGATGTAGCAACAATTTTTTGACATGTTCCCTCCTCTTACTGGTCCTCCAACATTTGTTTTTCTACCTTCTCATTTCCACTTGCTTGTCCAAGTTTTATTTAGTTTTCCATGTTTCAACATGTTGTTGTTTGAGGGATGACATTACTTCTTAGAATTGTGGCCCAACACTCAAAATCAATATGTTCCCAGTGACTTATTTGTCTTGGAGAGTCTAGTTTTCCTTTAGTCTGAACTCCTTGACTAACTTGTTTGTGAAAGAGGTGATTTTTTGTCTCATTATGGGGTCATCAAATTTTAGTGCAATATCTTCCTGAAATGTCTCTTTCCAAATAATTTCCACATCATCTGACATTGCCTCCATGTCGATAGCATGCTTTCCTTTGGCTATTATTTCTTGTTTCTTTCTCTTTAATGGGTTTTTTGTCAATAAGGTGCCTCCTTCCAAGTATAGGTTTTGAAAAAATGAAATTTTGTACAACATTACTTCTCTTTCTTCCTCCTTCTCTAGATCTGTCGGGGGTGGTAGAATAGTCAATTTACAACCTAACACATCTGGTGGGATTTATATTTCATATCCTAGTTGTCTATTGAGTTCATGGAATATCGATAGTTTCATTGGTTGATATTCTAACTTAATCAGTGCCAACCCCCCAATGATTCCACACCAAACCATGGTGTTTTCAAGGCTAAGTTAAATGTGGGAACTTGGTGGTAGTTCCCGTCGAACGTTTTTCTCAACCCTCCACATGTGTGATACATTTTTCAATTTGTTTACCCAACTTTTGAACATTTCCTTAGCTAGCGCGGAGTCAAGCCATCCAACTACTCCTGGGGAAAATATCTTGTAATTATCCATAATCGGACTCGATTTTAATGTGAATTTTGGCTTCCTAAATGGATTGACTTGGATCATGGCAAGTAAAATTAGCAGGGATAAAAAATTTATTTCCCATCTATTTTCCTGGAACTCCCTACAGTTTCTTTTGATTATTTTATCTAAGTACTCAGCCCGATCGAATTTCACACTTAATTGAAGGATTTGGCCAATAGGCTCAAGCATTGTATGCTTGACATCCAATGCCCGACCTGCAACTATGAAGCATAGTGAGACTATCACACAAGTCCATTTGGCCCTTAACTTTGTTACCCTATTAATTAGAATCCCTTTTGAGTTATTTTTTGAAGTTCCTCCTGTGAGGAACTTTATCCAATCGTTTGATTTTATGGTTTTTGGTACCATGGTTCCCCCATGTGGTATTCTTGTGACATGATGTATCATTCTCCCAATGATTTCTACTGGGAATTCTAACCACAATTTCACATTGTGGTATCACCTAACCCAGAATTCGACCTCCTCTTTCTTCCAACCATCCAATTCTTCTACCTGCGACGTTCCTAGGAAGTACCAGATGCCATATTTCTCCAAAAAAATTGTTTCTTATTTCCATATTCTATATTCCTTTCCCCATGTGGTGAAGTTATACTAATATATCAACTAATCAATCTCCTCCATCTTAGCTCCACAGATGTTTTTCATATGGACTTTTAGTTATGTTGCAACAACTCTCTCAAACTTGGATTTTATTCTTGGCTCGACCAAGGAATATGTGACCTGACCTCTCATTCTCGACATGTATATGGATTGATGTGGGTTGGAATGAGTGTTTATCTTATGAAGTTTTGGATTCACGTGCTTGGCTTAAATTTCTATGTTCTGAGTTCTTGGATGCTCGAGGATGAACAATAATGAGACAAAGTCATACGACTCCTCTATATTTATAGGAGGGAGGTGAAATGCTGACTTTAGTTTGGATAGAACTCAGTAATTTGAATGTGTCAATAGTTATGTCAAGTGTAAATGATTGTGCGTATGAGGGGATAGTTGCGTCAATAGAAACATGGTGATCACACCCGTCCCATCGGGCATTGATTACATTGAAGTACTCCCAATGGCTAACTATTTTGACAAAGTCAATTTTATTTTCTCGGGGAGTTCACCCTACTCAGTCGAATTTTTTGTTTTTTTTTCTTGGTCGATATGGTTGTCCGATCAATCGAAGATCTCCAGTTGAATCTTCCAATCAAGATGGTTTTATTTCTCTATCGACTTGTTTGATTTTTTATTTTCTGAAGTCATGCTCTTTTTGTGGATTTGTGTGAAGATAATCACGCTCGCTTGATTTATGTTTTTCTCACTTACTTTATTTATAGAGTTCACATTAACTTTACTTAGGTATTTCACATTCAAATGAGTGAGGTACTTCTCTTTCGTTGGATTGACTAGCTTGCTTATTTAAAATATCGCACATATATTGCTTTGGTGTTGAGATTGCTATGGGTTTTTTCTTTTCCTCCCTAAATGATCTTTGTGAAGACCAGGGGCTCTATTCTCTGCTCTTTTTAGTTACGTCTGTTTTGAATGAATAATTTTTGGTGCTTCGAGTCAGTCATATACCTTGTATTCATCAATCAATTTTATACCTAATTCTGATAACTGACTTGTTTATTGTTTTTCTTAATATTTATTTTTCTTTTCTTTCATTGCTTGTCTTGTTTACATTTATTTTATTTTTTATTTTCTTTATATTTTCTTTAATCTTCACTTTCACCTAGGCCTCCTCAAAGGGTTTCCAACCTATTTAGATCATGTTGGAGCCCCTACATAGGTTTTCACTAGTAGGTATTTCAGGCTTCTAAGTGTTAAATTTCTTTATATGGGCCCCATTTACTAATTTATGAAAGGGGTTCCCTTGCAAGTTCCTTAGTTGAACTAATCCAAAAAATCAGATTCCATCGACTGCATAAGGACCCAACCAAGTAGTTTCTAGTTTTTGTGGCTTGCCCTTTATTCGACTGCCATATAGTAGTACCAAATATCATGCATTGATATCTTTATTTTATATTTTTCAGTCGTGACAATATTTTTGTTGGTTATTTTGGGCTTATTGATGATGTTGTGGGAGCATCCTTTCTACCTCTAATTGGTTCAGTCAATAGAAGAATTATATTTTATTAAGAATATGGCCAAATTCAAGGATGAATTCTATCCTTCCTACATTTGCAAATAATTGTAATGGAATTACAACTTCTTGACCATAAACAAGATTAAAAAGAATTTGTCCAGTCGATATTTTATATGTTGTTTTGTATTCCCAAAGTACTATTGGGACCTTATCATCCCAATCATCCCTGTCAAATCCACATATTTTTGTTAGGCCCTTGTGAAATGTTTTGTTGAAGGACTAGACAATGCCATTGGTTTGTGGATGGTAAGTGGTTGTCTTCCTCGTGTCAATCATGAAAATTTTAAGAAATATTTCAATTCTTCCATTGAAAAAATGAGTTCCTTGATCGTTTATTAGTGTTAAGGGATAAATGAATCTGGTTACTTTGTTTTCATATATGAATTTGGTCATTGTCTCTTTTGTGCAGTTTTCGACTGGTTCTTCCTCTGTCCATTTAGTTAGATATTTGACTGACGTGATGGTGTAATTTTCCCTAGTTATTTTGGATATTTTTGGGAAGGGACTGATGAAGTCGATATCCCAAATATAAAATGGTAAATTGGGATTTACTGAATGTAATGAAATTTCATTTTTGCAAAAATTTCGACCCATCCTTGGCAATTATCGCACTTCTCAACTATTCTTGGCATTCCCTATGTACGCTCAATCACCAAAGACCTACTTGAAAGATATTTTTGGTTGTCGTGTCATATTGAAAATGACCTCCTGCAAGGCCCATGTGCACTTCATTGATTATATCTTCTCATTCATGTTCTAGTGTGCATCTTCTCAGAATATCATAAGTACCTAGCTTATAGAGATCACCATTCATGAGAGTGAATGGTGTTTCTTTTAATGTCATGATATTCCTTTTCTTAGATAGGAGATCATCAAGAGACTTCCCCTCCTCTAAAAAATTTGTGATTTCTTCAAGTTCCTTAGGGGAAGATTTGAACCGAAATAAATTTGCATAAGGTAAGTCATCCTCTATCCCAATCAGGTCTTCTCTTGTCTCAAGTTGGGATAGATGGTTTCGGCCGACATTGTTTTTTCCTAGTCGATCTACTACTTCAAAGTCAAACTCTTGGAATAGTAATAGCCATTGACATATTTTTCCCTGATGGACCAGGTTTTTTACTAAGTACTTAAACACCTGATGGTCCATGAAGAAGATGAATGGATTTTCCAATAAATAATGTTGAAATTTTTTAACGACAAAGATCATGGCTAGATCCTCCCACTCTGTTGTTGAATAATGTCTTTCAACTTTATTCAACATTTGATTGGTGTATGCATTGGGGTGGCCGACCATGGTGTTGTATGGATGGAATAGTACTTATATGGAAAAAACATTATATGCATCGACATGGATGTGAAACTTTTATGACCAGTATTGAAATATTAATATGGGTGCTTCTACCTGTTTTCTATTTAACATCTCAAAAGTATCATTACATTCTTGTCTCAATTAGAATTCAAATTATTTTTTCAGCAACTCTTCGATTAGGAAGGTTATATCATAGTAATGTCGAATAAATTTCTATATTATCTAGTATGACCAAGGAATATTTTTATTTTCTTTTGATTGCTTGGTGTCTTTATGTCAAGAATAACTTATATTGTAGCCATGTTGACCTTGATTATATATTTTCATACAATGTGACCCAAAAAAATAAATATTTGTGTGCCAACGATGCATTTTTTGATATTTAGAGATGAGTGAATTTGTCTACATATTTCCATCATTCAAATCCATTGGATGTGATATTTTATAAATGGTCAAGTTATCAAAGAACACAACCATTGTTTTGTATATGTATTTTTTATCACTGAAATTTCGTCCGCACATGGCGACAAGAACTCAGCATCGTCAAACAGTTATGAAGTCATTCATGGCACTGGATTAATTTCACAGCATTGCAAAAGGGTCAAAAACTATACAAAGTAACAAAAAATTGAAGGGCGCTTTACAGAAGATGGGTGCGCGTGCATGCGCGCGGAACAAGAACGTATAAGGCGCGCATGCGCGCACGATGCACGACTGTTAGCGCAAAAACCCGCGCACCTGCTAAACGACGCATTTATTAAATTGGTCGGCCTCCCAACCACTTATGGACCAGCTCCCAACCTGATTTGACCATCAAATCTGAGCTGAATCCGCATGGTAGGCTAGTCAAACACCTAATGAAGCCCTAAAGAGCCCCTTTTCACACCTCAAAGGAGTTACATAATCACCCAATGCTATGCTATAAAAAGCTATGAAGAAACATCATTTTCTCAAGGAATTTCATTAATGTTATGCTTCTTAGATTTTTTTAAGGACTCACTCCTTGGCAATAACACATTAGCACCATTTCATTGAGCTATATACCTCTACATTGAGTGGATGTGCTTGGAGTTCTTTCACCATCATTCTCATTTTCTTACTGTAAGGAGAGCAAGTTTGTGAGGGCCTCAAGAGCCTTCCTTTGGAGGAAGAAGGAACCACAGTTCCCTTTCTTCATTGTGCTTTGATTTCATCAATTGACCAGCACAAAAACATTGGTGATATTGGTCTTGTTGTCTTTGTTATTTCTTTTTCCATATGCTCATAGTTTTAGTTTGTTTTAATTTAATTCTTGCTTATAGTTTTGTTGTTCTTTTTCTAACCCTTTCCTCTACAACTGTCATGCTCAGCAAGACCCAACTAGGCATGTAAGCACCCTTTATTTGCTCACCAAGTGACGAATTGGGTGCAAACAGATTGGTGACCATACTGGGGAGAAGGTATCAATTTTTCTTTCCTTTTGATTTCATTAACTTGCAGGTTCACAAACCGGCCTCTGCCGACCTGCTAGCCAGTCAATTCACAAGAGAATTGAGAGAAATCCATCCGGATTTTTCTTCTCGGTCGTTTTTCACAGGTGCATGGGTATTCCACCCCACAGACGCGCATCGTGCACCCATGCACATGCTCAACAGTTTCCCTCTGCGTGCATGTGCTTTTTGTCTCAATTCTGCTAGCGCGCAGGCGCTTCATGCGCCTCTATCTACACTAGGGGTCGTGCATTTGAACTAAATTTTACATTGTAAGATCTTGGATGTGGGGAAAGTCATTTTCCTTCTTAAGAATGATGTTATGCATGCTCTAAATACTGCACCACTTAGACCCCTCAACTTATAAAGGGGATAGTCAAACAAACATAGGC
>ML794589.1:40036-111702 GCA_009831015.1 Picea engelmannii
TTTTCACCCCCAGCCTCACAAAACAACTTCATCTAAAAACTTTCTAAAAACTCACTAAGTTTTCCTCCACAGGAGGTACCAAAAGAAGTTTTTAGTTTAGGTAGGATTTCGGGGATAGGCATCCAAATAACTCCCCGTTATCTGGTTCTCACATTTTCAAACATAGAGGTTGCCAAATAGGGAACTTCAAAATCCTCCAAGTCCAGTGTTCCAATCACCATAAGGCAGGGAGATACCCGTGAAGGGTCGAAGGCTGAGGTCCAGTTGTTCTGTGCATCCCCTCTTGAGGCACCCACCTCTTGGACGAGATCCAGCCCATGACCCATTTCTTAGGCCGAAAATCTAAATGTCGCACTTGGACTGAGGTACTTAGTGACCAACTTTAGGACATCTACCCAGGTGGCGATTGTGGGCTGCAATTGCACCTTGATTGGATTTTGTGTGGCTATTGGGAAGTATCGCCAGCTCTTTCGGGATATGCCCCCTCTACCCCTCATTATAACCAATTGTTTCATTCTTCACTAGTGTCTCTTCCGGTGACTTCAGACCCCACTGTTGAGTACTATTGGAAGGTCCAGTGCTATTTGAGAGGAAGGACATTACGTCTTCTAGGACACGAGTAGTTGCTTTCTTTTGATTCCCCCACGTGGACAAAACCCTCTTACCCACATATATGCTTATTTTTCATTTATGTATGATGCACATTTGATTACAGTTTGAATTTGATATATATATTATGTAAAACAGTCACATCAACTACTCTTGTTTCTATTTTTATCTCTCACCACTTTTGGTACACATTTTCACAAACTAGTCTGACATCATATGGGAACCACAGAACCCCCATCGTTCACGACACTTGCTCAACCTCCCTCCTATATTAGGGGGAGTATCTGGTCGTACCCGCTCATCGGTACCTCCTTCACACACTCCTGTGAGTGCTACCATCTTAGGATCAACTTTGCTTGGTTCTACCTTACTTGGGTCCAATTCCCAAGGTCACCCATTCACTCGCTCTGCTTTGCATGGAAGCGGAGGACCCACTTCCTCTCAAGGAGGGAGCACCAACCCACCTAGTCCCCATCAAGGGTTAGGTTCACAACACACTATGGATGGAAGTAATCCTGCCACCCCACTATAGATGCCATATTTGGCCTCTCTCAACATACCGGATCTCACCAAGCTTACCAATGATCCTATATTGCATGATGCCACATGGCCTGCAATGCCAACCAAACTTCCTTCAGACATACCAAAGTTTGAAGGAAAGGCAAGGGATGACCCTGCCAACCATGTCATGACCTTTCATATATGGTGTTCTTCCAATAGCATTATGGATGATTCCATCAGAGTACAATTATTTCAACGCACACTCACTGGCCCATCAGCCAAATGGTATGTCGAAGAAAAATCAGGGTCCCACACAACCTTTGAGTCATTGGCCAAAGCGTTCTTAACTTTCTTCCAATTACCCATCCGCCATGACAATGGTCTAGAACTACTGTCTAACTTCAAACAGACCTCATCCACCCACATTGCTAACCACATTCATGAGTGGCGTAGGCGACGTAGTTTGTGTAAAGCAGAAACCACCAAGTAGCAATGTCTCGACTGGTTTCTTAGATCACTCATCTCTCTCCTTGGAAAGGATGTCGCTTCCACCTTCCCTCAGTCCGAAGAGGAAGCCATCAGTAAAGCCCAACAATATGATCTCATTTACGCACAGTCAAGGTACTTATGCACAGTACTTTCTACTCTTCCAAAACCCGTGCCATTTGGTCAAGACAAACCTGGGATGTCTCACTCAGCAGACGGACTAATAGGTGCCACCACACACCATAGTCCACAACCCCAACCACCACCAATGTATGGAACACCTCAATACCCACCGGCCTATGGGGGCACTCCTTATTCCCCCCCACCACCTTATCAACAGCCATATCCTGTTGCTATACCTCCACCCATTAGTGGACCACCACCAGCACCTCCCATACATCCACCTATTCCCACAACCAGTGGTACCCCCTCAATAGCAGCTTATAGTACTAGTGAAAGCATGATGCCTTCCTATGTACCCTATGGAGCGATACCGCCACGGAATCCCTACTTTCCATTTCCTAGACCTCCACAACCCATGGCTCCCCCACATCCTCATGTAGGGGTAAATTTTGTTCAACCCTCTGCTGCTCAACAATACCAAAATTTTGAACAGTTGAACTCAGCCAACCCAACTCACCCTTCGAATAATGCCAAGAAGAAAGGATGGAATAGGAATAACAACAACCCTGGTCAAGGCGGGAATCAACCCCCACAACACCAACCCACTGGGGGCAATCAGAACCAAGGGAACCAAAACCCCCAAGGGGGCAATAACAACAAATTCCAAGGGAGAAATAATGTTAAAACCATCCACCCTTGTGCTCTTTGTGGCGAGTTCGGTCATTACACTCACCATTTCCCCCAGATCGCTGATTTCAAACGGTTGAAAGACTCAGGGAGTCTTCCCCATACCCCTGCACAAACTGCCCCTCAACAGGCACCACAACAGTATGCGCAACAACCCCCTCCCGCCGTGCTGCAAAATCCTATCCCACATCAAGGTGTGGTAAACACCCAACAGGACACGCAACATCCCCCACCTTAGGTGGGCCAATACCACAATCCCAACAATCCAGCAAAGCGAACAATTCTCCTCACCAATGAGGAAGAAATTCTTCTACAAACATGCAATCGTCAGTATCAGACACCCACTGAGTCTACTCCTATATCTCTAGAGACAAACCCTACACCGATGGGACCCCCATTGGTGATCCCTCGCCCTTCTGCCGAACCACCCTTACGCCTCCCTTGCATCCCATTGCGCAGGAATGTCCACAACCCACAGGCTAGGGCCGCTCATAACTACAGCTTAGTAGACGACTTAGCACAATCCATGACTGCCATGTCAGTTTTGGAAGTCCTCCAGACTTGTCCAATGCAGCGGAAATCACTACTTTCCACCTTGGGGGCAGTCGACCCTGCTGATACTCGACTCATCACCTTTGACCTTGATAGTTGTGAACCTCGTCTTCCCGCCTTGGTCGCTATTCAAATACCAGTAAAAATACGAAACATCACCGTTCATCGGTGTATCATCGATGAAGGAGCATCTACATGCATCATGTCCAAAATAGTATGGCAGAAGCTTGGTTCCCCGGAACTCATACCTTCCGCCATCACATTACGAGCTTACGAAGGACGACCATCATCTCCTGAAGGGCTCTTCCAAAATGTCCCCGTGGAACTCGGGGGAAAAACTATTCTCATTGACATCGAAGTTATCGACGCTCCACTCGATTACAATATCTTGTTTGGACGTAGGTACATGTATGCTATGAAGGCAGTGGCATCATCCGTCTTTCGCACAATCATGTTCCCCCACAATGGAAAGATTGTGACCATCGACCAAGTCTCACATTATGAGCCAAACCCATCTGCCAATCTCGATAACATTCTTCCTCTTATTCACACCAACAAAGACGCATATCCACTCATCGAGATGGGTCTTGAGGTTTTCAAAGATCCATCCTTATTAGGGACATACCATGGAGCACCACCACTCCTTCCCCCTAAACAAGTATGCGTCGTCTCATCTAACGAAACTCACACGGAGGATACTTGTCCTCCTCGGGAGGCTTTAGCCATTCCTGATGTCTCAATAGTCGCAGCACCACTCCAACCAGAGCCTCCTGCACATTCGTCGACCCCTACGGTCCACGAATCCACATCCCCTCAGGGGCGTAGTCCCATTTTGGAGACAGTTCCCCAACCCCTCACTCAAATTCCCTTCTTTTACCATCCACCCGGTATTGAACCTTTCCAGGTAGCCACAACGCTCACACTACCCAATATGGTGTTAGCAAACCCAGTGTGGTATTTACATCCACCTGAGATGGTCCCTCGCCCATCCCTTCCACCACAGGAAGGCCTCCCCATGATGATTCTCGTCCTCACCCCCACTACCCCCATACTCCCTACCCCCCCTGCTACAGCTGGGGGCAGGAGAAAGAAGAAGGATCCCACAGCTCCACTTCCTCCACGCATCCCACCACCTTGCGCGTTATGTGAGAAAGAGGGTCACCAAACCAACAACTACCCATCACTACCGAAATTATGAAATTTGATTCCACTCAATCCAACTCCTTGAACACCTGCCACTACTGCTAGTACTACTACCACCACACCTTCCAGTAGTAAAGGGTTGAGGACTAAATTCGCGTGTGCTATCTGTTCAGAATATGGCCATTACACCCATCATTGCCCAGCACTGCCATGTTTCCGGTAGACATTAGCAGCTGTACGCCAGAACTTCCAGAACAATCCACACCCTACTACGTCATCTTCAACAAACATCACTGACATCCGCTATGTCACCACTTCAGTCAATGAACGTCTGAGATGCCCTTGTTCTCGCTGCAATTTGTTGGCTCATTTTACATACTAGTGTCCTATGATCCTCGCATATAGGCAACGTCAATTGGCTCTGCATCACCAACCTGCAGAGGCGATAATTGACATTACCTCGCCACTCGAGGATCGCCATGTCATTTCTCCAGAACCCGAGGCACTCCCAACACCTCCTTGGTTCTTAGATAACGTATCTAAGGATCTACCCCATAACCCACCCAATTCTCCTGCTCATTCCCCTATGGAGACTCTTCATCCCACCACCACTGGTACCACTCAGTACCTCAACATATGGTTTATGTCGAGTGAACCCTCACCAACTCCTAGCATTACCCCCTCTACTTCTGCAGCAGGGGGAAATCACACTATCACTGCGATCACTCCTCACGATCCATTATATTCCAGTCATTTCCAATACGATGAAGAAATACTGGAAGAGATACAATGCCCAGACTCTCCCTGGGACGCACTACGTCATCGTGCACTCTTCCTTCCACAAGAAGCCCTCAAGCCTCCTAACCAAAACCCCATTTACGCGATCGAAACCAAAGAATTTATCCCATCCGGTCCTATCGATTGGTTCAATAATCCCATTCCTTCCCCGACGCATTTGAAGAAGGTAATCTGGCCAACATTTCCCCCACCATCAAAATCGACATTTCCATTAAACAGGGCATTGTCGAAGAAATCATCATTGGAGCCACTTGCACTCCTCAGGAGATCGCTGCATATAAATCCCTCTTCCAGGAATACAGGGATATTTTCGCCTGGTCATACACAGAGATGCCTGTCCTTGACCCGTCTATTGTTGAGCATCACATTGACACCTGGCCTGACATCACACCAGTTCACCAGAAACAGCGACCGCTACACCCATCCAAGGCCGCGGCTATCAAAGACGAAATTGACAAATTAAGTACGGCTGGATTTATTTACCCCATCGCTTACACTTCATGGGTTTCCAACCCTGTACCCGTCGACAAAAAACAGGGCACCACTCACGTTTACACAGACTTTTGCGATCTCAACAACGCATGTCCAAAAGACAATTTTCCAACGCCCTTTATCGATCAAATTATCGATGACTGCATCGGCCACGGGGCTCTTTCCTTTATGGACGAATTCTCTGGCTATAACCAAATTCAAATCCACCCAACCGATCAGTATAAAACTGCATTCATTACCCCTTGGGGAACTTTTGCATATCGTGTCATGCCCTTCGGCTTAAAAAACACTGGCGCAAATTTTTCGCGGGCCATGACATACATCTTTCACGATTTGGCTGCAATCATCCTCGCCTACTTGGACGACCTCACAGCTCGATCCAAGAAATGCACCCAGCACCTCGATGATTTACGCATCATATTTCAACGGTGTCGTCAGTATAACATCCGCTTGAACCCTCTCAAGTGTGTGTTATGTGTCACCGCCAGGTTCCTCCTCGGTTTTATTGTTACACAAAGAGGTATTACCGTGGACCCCCTCAAAGTCAAAGCTATCACTGAAATTCCACCTCCCCGGAATTTACGGCAACTTCAGAGTCTTCAGGGAAAAGCTAACTTCCTTAGACACTTTGTCCCAGATTATGCCATACGCGCACATGGATTTCTTCGCTTACTACGTCACGACATCCCTTTTCATTAGGACGACTATGCCCAACATTCATTTGATGATCTTAAAGCAGTGCTTTCAAATGCACCTTTGATTAGTGCACCTGACTATAATCACGACTACATCCTCTATGTATCAGCATCAGCTGTATCAGTAACCGGCGTCCTCATCCAGCTCGGAGATGACAATCGTGAACATGTCATTTACTACATTAGTAAGAACCTTTCAGGACCACCCTTGAAGTACAAACACGAAGAGAAACTTTCTCTTGCAGTTGTCCTCGCAGTCCAGAAACTGCGCCATTACATTCTGCTTCGCACCACCAAGGTCGTCGCAGATTCCAACCCTATGCAATACTTGCTCAGTCGTCGCCAAGTTAATGGCAAATTCGCTCGAT
The DNA here is from genome assembly GCA_009831015.1 of Picea engelmannii. Classification (NCBI taxonomy): domain Eukaryota; kingdom Viridiplantae; phylum Streptophyta; class Pinopsida; order Pinales; family Pinaceae; genus Picea; species Picea engelmannii. The sequence goes on from ML794589.1 coordinate 46,491, forward strand.
GGATCATTATTCTTCAGGAGTACAACCTCGAGTTCTCAACACCTAAGAGTAAGAAGGCCCTCGTTCTCACCGAACTTGTCACGACCCTCCCCTCTGACACACCGAGTGCCCCCGTCAACACCGACTTTCCTGACGAACATCTCTTTTACATCGCTTCAGATGATCCTTGGTATGGCGACCTTCTCGTCTACCTACGAACTTAAAATTTTAGTAACCACTTATCACGAGATGATCGTCGGCGCATTCGCCATCAGGCCCCCCGCTATCTCCTCATCGGAGACATCCTATACCGGTGGGGCATCGACACCATCCTTCGTCGCTGCCTGACTATTGACAAGGCCGACAGAGTCTTAAATGATTGCCACAGTGGCGCATGTGGGGGCCATCTTTCGGGTATATCCACTTCTCAAAATATTATCTGGGCCGGTTACTTTTGGCCTACCCTATTTCATGATTGCATTCATGTCGTGAAACGTTGTGAGCAATGTCAGCTCTATGCCAACAAAGCCTGCGCTCCCCCCTCTCTTCTTCACCCTATCATTACTGCGGGCCCCTTTTGTAAATGGGGCATCGACTTTATGACTTGTAATCCCCCCTCCAGCAATGGTCACAAATACATTGTTGTCGTTGTTGATTACTTCACCAAATGGGCCTAAGCTATGCCCACTTTCAACAACACCGCTGACACTGCAACGCGTTTCTTCTTTAACCATGTCATATCCCGTTTTGGAATACCACTCCAACTTGTTTCCGACCACGGGAAACACTTCGAGAATGAGATCTTCATCGAACTCTCATCTCGTCTAGGCTTCTCTCACCGGTTTGCCTCGCCATATTACCCTCAGTCAAACGGACAGGTCGAGGCAGTGAACAAAGTCATCTAGACCATGTTACATCGCACGGTTAATAAACATAAAACCAATTGGCACCATATGTTATTTTCCATGCTATGGGCTTATCGAACGGAAGTAAAGACCGCTACAGGTTTCACGCCATTTCATTTAGTCCATGGGGTCGAGGCAACTCTTCCCATCGAGTGCGAAATTCCCACCCTACGCACCGCAATTGAGCTTTTACCTGACACTGCTCCAATGGAGCAGCGCTTGCTGAACTTGGAGTCGCTGGATGAAGGTCACCAATCTTCATTACAGAACAACAAGGCAGCTAAAAAATGATCCAAAGCTACCTTTGATTGCCATGTCAACCTTTGTTAATTCCGAGAAGGCGACCTCGTCTTGGCCTATGATATCGCTCATGATACCTTTGGCCACGGCAAATTTGAATCACTTTGGCATGGCCCTTACATCATCTAACATTGCCTCACCAAAGGCACATACATCCTGGCCTCCCCTGAAGGCCTCTCGCTCAAAGAACCCGTCAATGGGTTGTATCTCAAGAAACTTTATGCTTAAACATAGTCATGCTACTTTAGGTTATTTTCTTTTCTAGCGTTTTTAATATTTTTTCATCTAAACTATCCTTTGTGTTGTTGACAGATGCTTCCTCCACCAGCTTACCACATTGGTTATGCCGACGGCGCCAGCCGTTGGACACAAAATATTGCTTCGGCTTCTTGGGCTCTCTACACACCCTCACACGAAATGCTACATTCAAGCGGCCTATGTTTGGGACCAGCAACCAACAACCAAGATGAATACACTGCGGTCATTAGCCTCCTGGTCGACGCCCAGCGTCATCATATTCGTCACCTTAGCGTCTTCCTCGACTCACAACTAGTCGTTCTCCAGCTCAACAATGTATACCGTGTATGCGATCCGTGCCTCTTTCACAAATACCTGCAGGTTAGACTGTTATCTCGACATTTTGATTCCATTACATTTACACATATTCCAAGACAATTGAATCAAACAACAGATGAAATAGCTAACATGGTGTTAGATTGGCATATAGCACATCAAGCTACACATACATAAACATCTCATACATCCTATCACAGCATATACATAGCATAGACATCATCATAAAAAAAAAACATATGTAGACAACAGTCGGATCTCAAAAATATGTGTACTCATATATATATATATCAGCCCATCAGACCATCCGCATGTTTACATACAAAAATACATCTGCTCGCAGCCCAGTGCCACACCTCGGTAAAAAAATCGGCTCACCAGCCTATATACAATAAAAAAGTATACATGATACATACATCAGGGTGCCTCTATCGCACCCCCACCTGCTCCCCCCTTAGGAGGAGGTGGTGTCCCACCACCACCCGCCCCAGGCGGTGGTGGTGGAACACCCGCAGGACCCTCCTGCCTCGGCGGCAGGCGTCCACTAGTCATGGCGGCAAGCACAGCTGCTCATCGCACTATAGACCTCCATGGTGGCGGTACTCCTATACACTGCTCCAGGAATCCCTCATCCTGGATGCGTATCCACATGCCCTCAGGCATGTCCTGTAACACCGTCTCTAGACGATGACGTATATCATCAAAATCAGCTCCGGTCATCGCCGGAGGAACGTGTGATGGCCCCGCACTGGGGTCATCGAACTGGCGCCTCCTTGCTTCCCTCTCGGGCTCTGCTGGTCGCCTCGCGGCCTCATCTCGCCGACGCCTCTCTCCACGCAGCAGTCTCTCCGGTTCTCACTGAACCGACGCTCTCTGCAACTCCACCTCGCGCCCGCGAGGTGCCACATCTGCACATGCAGCAAACAACAACAACAGATCGTATCAACATCTATATCACATACATATGGACTGATCTCTCAAAACATAACATAAATCAAAACATACACAATACTCAACATACCTCGATGGTCAAAAACCTCCCCAGGAGGCAGTACCATGTCCAGGTCCCCCCGGAAGTCAACCCCATCATAGGGGTACCGAAGTATCACTTGCAGCATCTGTCGCCATATCTGTGCCGCCTGCACTGTAAAATAATGGCCACCTTCGCCACCACCGTGGTGAACCAAAAATATAGACCACCGCCTCAATCGTGGCCCTCGTGCCCCAGGCACCTCTAGTAGAACCCTCAGGCGCAACATCGACACCCTCTCCAAAAACCAGGCCACCAGGATCGAGCCAAAAGCAAACTCTCTAGTACCTGTGGACCAACAACGGTCCAACTGCGCGATCATCAGCGCGTGAAGCGTAAGTCCCCATGCGAACCAATCACGGCCCACCACCACCCTCTCCAGCACCAGCAGCTGGCCACCACTAATTCGTTGGGTCGCAAGTGACCCATACACGTGAACAATCATCGCCGCTATGCAACGATGCACCAGGGAGTCTATACCACCAACACTCACTACAGTCCCAGGCATGTAGTTCTCACCTGAGCAATATTTCTCGACGATGGTAGCAAGGTGTGTGTCCCTCGGCAGCATAGGCTCTACCGATAGCGGCGTTCCCCGGAAGGGGAGCCTAGTCAAAAAATATACATCCTCCACCGTAGTGAAGGGGATCTGCTCTCCTCGCACGAGGAAGTAGTGCAGCTCCAGACTCCACATCTAGAGCAGGAACTGTAATAATTACTCCTGTGCCCATATCAATGGGCACTCAAAGAACTTTAGCAACCCACAGGTTGCTAAAGTCGCTCTCACCTCAGGCCCTGCATTGGCCACAACATCTCGCAACTGCGACCAGTCTCGCTCACGCCACCGAACAACCATAGTCACTGCTAGCCACCTGCACACAACACAGAGTCCTATATCAGCATATGCAACCATCCCATGCATAAAAAAGACTCATTTTTCACCCTTCAACCTTGCCTCCTAGGCGCAGTTTTATCACCCACAGGCGCGCACCTATGCACGCCTGTTCACTACACAGGCGCACACCTATGCACGCCTATTCACTACATAGGCGCGCACATATGCGCTCCTGTTCACTACACAGGCGCGCTCATGAGTGTGCCTGTCCATCATACAGCTGCGCTCACGAGCGCGCCTGTCCAACTCATAGGCACGCATTGGTGCGTGCCTGTTCACCTCACAGGCGTGCCCCCAGGGCACGCCTTAAATTCCCTCTATCATGCATTCATGCGCGTATATTCGATGGACAGGCGCACACCTATGCACGCCTTCCGTCGGATCGCCCGTGCATGTGGGCCCACATCCTATCAAAAATCCCCCAATTACCCCTGTACAATCCCCCGTACCTACCCTGCCCAAAAATTGGAAACCTATTTCTATGCAGGACGATCAGACCACCAACCTGAAACTCGCAGAACATCGATCGGCCACCTCGTCCTCCCTGAATCACCAAATCTCCTCTGAAATCTGCTCGTCCAGTCACTGTTGCAGCAAGTAAAAATGAGGTGGCAATGTGGGCCCGACAACTATATATATCCCTTTTTCCAAACTTCCACTCACCATTCCGGGAGCCCAAGGCGTCCATTTTTCAAACCATCTTCAGCCACGGGATCAGCATCCCGCCACCTACGTCACAGCTGTCCCTGGGCCACTTTTTATCCTGAGCCCCCGGGGCACCTTTTTTTCACATCATGGTCAGGTATGCACACGCATTGTCACATTTATCTAATACATGCTCATATCTTCGATTCTCTTCAGATATTGTTCGCGTTGGGTATTTGGTTGTTCTGTGTGCAGGTACTTGATCATCATCCCTCAACCTCATTCCTTCAGGTATATATTCAGCACTAGCATGTAGTCTCTTCCGTTGTATTGCATTTACATTTCCAGTCACACCCACTGATATATGCCTTTAGGACCCTCATCCCCGGCTCTGCAATACCCACGCCTCCATTTTGCATCATCGGTACTGTAACCCGGTAGCATTCTCACCCACATGAGTTGTCCCATTCATAGCACCTTTTGGCACTTTTGACACTCATGTTGTTCTTCATTACCCTTTAGGGATGGGAGTCTCGGAAGTCTTTTATCATGTTGCACATCAACCACATACTTCTTCTCCTCATTTTGCTAGCTTCCCATATGGACTCCCAGATCATCTTTTTATGGTTCTATTCTTTTTACTTGCACCTCCGCAGGATCATGAACCTTCCATTTCAGACACCATCAGTTTGCCCATCTGTGAACCTATCTTCATTTCACCTACCTCATACAGAAACTCACCAATGGGCCCCCCACCCTTCATCAGTTTTCCAAGAAATCTCTGACCTCCCTGGGGCACTCATTTCACACTGGGGCACCCGTTTCTGTATTTGTACATTTTTCCCCAAATTATTCATTATTTATTGTACAAACACCTTTATTTTCAGTCATTTCCTTTTGTCATCACCGTTGGCGACTTGCTTCCTTCTTGGCCACGCGCAACCCATGTCACCCTTGGTTGGAGCATTGCTTCTCATTTACCCTTACCGGCATCATCCATATCTTCAGAGTACTTCACAGGTCACTTGCCTCTACCCTCTAAATTTGTTCACCTTGTCCCGCCTCTAGCACAACTTATCCTCGGTCTTGGCATCCCCCTGACACTCGACCTTGTCACACGGTTGTGGCCACTCATTATATCATACACCCTCCAACCAAGGGCAGTCTTGAGTCTTCCCACTTTTTGACTTCGTCCAAGTACCTATGCCACTTCCTCACCTCAGTAGATTCTATGAAGCCCTTTTCTTCTGGGAGTCGTGTCCCCCTTTTGTCGACAACAACACACTTTTTCCAGAAGGGCGAAAGTATCTTGATTCTCATTCTCCATTTAATGAGAGATCTCGGACAACACAGGGTGAAACACCATTGCTCCCTGCTGTCGTTGACCCCCATAACATTCGACGCCAACACTTTCTCATGTTATGGTGGGTCTTACTTTGCGACTATTGCAGTTCTTTTTATCATTTGTCGAAGACCTCTAAACCTGGTAGGGCCATCAATGCCCACATCAGTGTCGCTACTTATTACCGCGATCATTGCCTCTTGTTCAGAGTATATTCCTTTGCAGAATTGTCTTCTGCCTTTATGATTACCGCCCCCGAGGGCACTGCAGTTGTCTACACCAACACTTCAGTCATGTTTTTTCAGAGTTACATAACACGAGCATGGGGCATGCCCGCCTCGTTTGTACACAGTTGTACATTGTTACACACCTTATGATAGGTCGGGTTCTACCGGTTCCTTTCTTCTCCAAAGGATTGCTCTACACGGTCCCACTCTTTCTCTCTCTTACAACAACATTCTCAGTAAAAAAAACATTGATGGATTTTGGCTATACGTTTGCTCCTAACCTCATCCATCAGGGGGCATCTATTATCACTGAAATTTCATCCACACATGGCGACAAGAAATCAGCATCGTCAAACAGTAATGAAGTCATTCATGGCACTGAATTAATTTCACAACATTGCAAAAGGGTCAAAAACTATACAAAGTAACAAAAAATTGAAGGGCGCTTTACATAAGATGGGTGCGAGCGCATACGCGCGGAACAGGAACGTATAAGGTGCGCATGCATGCATGATGTGCCATTGTTAGCGCAAAAACCCGTGCACCTGCTAAACGACACATTTATTAAATTGGTCGGCCTCCCAACCACTTATGGACCAGCTCCCAACCTGATTTGACCATCAAATCTGAGCTGAATCCGCATGGTAGGCTGGTCAAAGACCTAATGAAGCCCTAAAGAGCCCCTTTTCAGACCTCAAAGGAGTTACATAATCACCCAATGCTATGCTATAAAAATCTATGAAGAAACATCATTTTCTCAAGGAATTTCATGTAATGTTATGCTGCTTAGATTTTTTTAAGGACTCACTCCTTGGCAATAACACATTAGCACCATTTCATTGAGCTATCTACCTCTACATTGAGTGGATGTGCTTGGATTTATTTCACCATCATTCTCATTTTCTTACTGTAAGGAGAGCAAGTTTGTGAGGGCCTCAAGAGCCTTCCTTTGGAGGAAGAAGGAACCACAGTTCCCTTTCTTCATTGTGCTTTGATTTCATCAATTGACCAGCTCAAAAACATTGGTTATATTGGTCTTGTCGTCTTTGTTATTTCTTTTTCCATATGCTCATAGTTTTAGTTTGTTTTAATTTAATTCTTGCTTATAGTTTTGTTGTTCTTTTTCTAACCCTTTCCTCTACAACAATCATGCTCAGCAAGACCCAACCGGGCATGTAAGCACCCTTTATTTGCTCACCAAGTGACGAATTGGGCGCAAACAATATTCTTATAATGATTTGACTGCTATCCAAGAAAATAATGTTGCAACATTATTGAGCCCAAACGACATTACTCTATATGTGAATGACCTAAACTCAGAGAAAAATGTTTTTTTCCCCTGATCTTGTTTCACAATTGATACTTAGTTGTAGCCCAAGAACTCATCTGTGAATGAATAAAATTCATTCCCACCGAATTCATTATTGATTTCATCAACGAATGATTTTGGGAATGGATTGATTATTATTAGCTTGTTTAATACCTTGAAGTCAACACATATTCTTAGTTTATTTAGGTCATGCTTTTTAGGTTGCATGACCATCAATATTTCCCATTCTAACTTTTTAATAGGGTATATGATGTTGATGACTAACATTGTCTCTATCTCTTTTTAAACTATGGGATTATACTTATGTGCTAGCTTATATGGCCATTTTTTGATGGGCTTCACCCCCAGGATGAGGTCGATTTTCATATCCCCATATCTTGCACAAATCCTTTCACGTCTTTGAAATCACATGAAAAAGCATCCTGATATTCTCACAATATGTCAACTATTTCTCTAGTTTTCTTGTCTGACCAATAGTCACCTATTTTCACCAATTTCAGTCGGCCATCTATTGATATGCTGAATTCCTTAGTTTTAATTTTTTCATCCATCCACTCATGTGCTTTAGATTCATCTATTCATCATTCTCCTTCTACAACCTCATTATAAATCAGGCAAAAGTATGATTTTTCTATATCTTCCTTGTCTTCCTTAGACACCAAATAAATTGTATTTACCTAATTATTTACTCTACGATGAATTCTCTTCCATTGAAAAATTTGACCTAGTGTTACACATTATTTTGGTCACCCTGGTGATGTGTCTACAAGCATGTATTCAGCCTCTCAAAAGGATCTTTCGCATGAGAAACATACTTGATTTCCTACTCTACAAGGCTTGTTTTTAGAAGGATGTCACAGGCTAGTAGTATTGTACAATGTGAAAATGGTTATTTCCACAGGCTGCTCTAAACCTAGCCCACGGGGTTTCCACAGGCTGTTATATAGACAGGGTGCAATGGTGTTCTCAAACTGAGAAAAAGGAAGAAGTTCATGAAAGTTCTAGAAGGAATCTTCTAGAATATGAGGTGGAATCCATGTGGTTGAGATCTTACCTGCCTCTCTGATTTGGTGGGATCATCTTGATCTCTTTAACCATCTCTCTTTATTCTATATAATGATGGATGTCTCATGGAAAAGGTTAAGCATTATGTAAGCAAGAGAAGGTAAGGAATGGTTAAGTTTGAATATGTTGTAAATTGTATGAGGTACTCTACATCATATGCTTGAAGGTTTCATCTTAGCTTATCAATTTATTGTGGATAATATTCATGCAAGCTTGGAGCAAGTGTGTGTGTTGAGAGCAAGTGCCACCGAAAGAGAACTTAGCAACATCAAGGTTGTTTGGTTGTATATTCCACTTTCTCTTAATATAATACAGTGGTATGTTTACTTCCCATAAAATCACTCTCATTTTATTACATGATTCCTTGATCACATGTATAAGTCTTCATTAAATATATTATTATTGATTTCACTTTGGTTGGTTTGTGTTCCATTGCAGGATCAATAGTACAAGAGAACCGAAGCGAAGAGGGACAACAAAGACACAAGGAGGCAATATTCAAAGCTATGTTACTCATCCTTTCTTTGACAATAGATTCAATGATTAGAGCTTAGGTAAAGTGCCATGCCTTGTCTTGTTTTGTTCTAGATCTAGGTGGATATAGGGAGATCAGTTTATGTCCTCATTTACCGATATATCCAATAACACCTAGAAAACATATGTTTTCCATGTCTATTCGATGAGCCATTATACTGTCTTGATTTTGCACCAACGCAAAATTGTAGTTTGAATTCCATCCTATGTCAACTTTGGCTTTGCCTCTCTTGTATATTTCATCGAGATTTGGTTTTTAGCGAAAAAAATTACTTCTTTTATGACCTCACAAATGTGCCTCCTCTAGGATGAATTCAAAATCTTTGATGAAATTTTCTTTAATTTCATTCCAGTTGAACATGTGGCCACATGCTTCTTCAATTTTATACCACTTATGTAGTATGTCATCCAATGTATTTGGGAACATGTGTGTCCATACCCTTTCATCCCAGTAGCCTACTCTTCTTCAATTATTATCACATTGGTGGATGTGAATGATAGGGTCAAAACCAGGTTTGAAAGTCAATGTGTCGACTTGCACTGATAACTTCTTTATGCCAAATCGTTCTCCAAAATATAAGGTAGCGGTGTTCCATGTTTGCAATTGTGGTGCATAGTTTTCCCACCATCAGGGTTCCTAGCCAATGAAGGATTCTATTAAATTTTTCACCCTCCCCTGATCTCCAAATGATTTAGATACTTCATCAACATGGGTTATCAAGGATTTTCTTTCACTAAATTGTAGTGGAGATCTCATTTGTGTGTTAGTCGGAATGAGTGTTAGTTTTTGTTTTAGATTTTTCTCTATCATGATAGGGAATTCTTGCACTGAGAATCATGTTCTTGACCATTTTATTGGGATCACCTCTATCAACCAACACTCCTTAGTTTGAGATTCATAATTCTCCATTTTCCAATTGTAAAGTTTTGTATCTGAGTTTTTCCCTATTGAAAATGGCAATCCGACTAAGATTTATCCTTCAATATTTGGCTCGGCCTTGTCTTTTTATTCATCCATTAATTAATAAAAGTGTTGAGATTCTTGGGATTCATCCCATGTTTTGACCCAAGGTTTTCCTTATTTTTGGTTCAAAGGAATGATAATTTTCCAAACATCACCTTTCATCTTAATCATGTCTCTTTCAAGTGAGATTGTCTCCTTCATATTTTGACCCCATGGTCCTCCGACTAATGTGGGGTATGCAAGGATTTCTTCAACCAGGTTAAAAACTTGAAAGTCAAGTCTTGTTGGGTTTCCCATTATGGAAGTTATGACACTTTTGAGTGTGCCAATTTTTTCAATGAACCTTTGGTTTTCTAACTTTAAGAAATTTGTTGTTGGATTTACCATGGGTTTTCCAAGTCGAACCCATGTTTCTTTAGGGAGGATATTTACTTGTGAACCAAAGTAGACTATGAATTTCTTTATCATATGGCCATCAATTTCCAGGTCAACTTGTGGGTCGAAGTCATTTGTATTCCTTTATTGAGACAACTATCAAATATTTTTAATTGTTATTTTATCCTCTTTGTTTTATCTTAGGATTCTCAGTAGGCTGATGAGGTGACCAACCAAATGCTTTTCTGTTAACAACTAGAGGAATTATTCTAGGGCAGTGTCTGGTATGCTTGATTATCCTCCCTTCTTTACATTCAATTTGTCTTGGTCAATTTTATTGAATAAATTCACTGCTACCCACATTAGTTTTTCCTCATGGCCTGGGTCAATATATGTATTTTTGTATCCCCTTTGTTGGGCTAGTGTTTTTGGGTAGATTTCTTCACCCACATCTGATCGTGTTGATACATGGATATTTTTTGAATTTATAATGTATTTATTGGGTACTGTATGTAAGAGGTTCATGTTCCTCTTATTCATCACTTTATCTAATACAATCAGACAATATTTTAGTGATTGGTCGCGCACTCCACATATATTGCAGAAATTGAGATAAATTATCTCCTTTATTGGGAATTCAAGACTTATGTTGTCTTCCTTCCAACAATTAAAGAAATAATAACGGCCTGAATCATGTCCTCTTCCTAATTGTCCTTGTCCTCCTGTGTTCCCACATCTTCCTTGATATCCCCGATAACCTCGACCTTTATATCCATTTCCATCCACTTGGTTGACATTCTGGTTGACCGTCTCTGTGGGATATATTGAATGGATGTTTATTTTATTTTTTTTGTTTAACTCACATTCCTGTGTAGAATGGTTGTTTTTGTCACAAATATGGCACCATTTTGGTCAAACATTCCTTAATTTATGTGGTTATTCTCTTGTTGCATGGTTTTTTATTCCTTCACATATGTTATAGAATGTTTCTATTTGAATACGTTGGACTATCGAATCCAATGCGTCATTGAATTTAAAGTAGTTTTTTGTATGTCCTTCACTAGAGAATATGGTGCACCAAAGTTCATTTGGTGATGTTGACATGATTTTAATGGACTATTGTAGTTCTGTGAGTTTTTATTCTAATATTTTCTCCATTACTGATGAAGTTGATGCTCCTTCATCATCCATTTCTATGCACTGATATTTTTTCAGTGCTTCCTCACATGACTAGATGTCGTACATTCATAATGGTGCTCGAATTTTTTGTAAAAGTCCCACCACATACAAGTGTACAAGCAATATTTATTCTATTATATATATAATTTTACTTATAAGATCTTTGAATATTTTATCATATTCACAGTGGTTTCGCTTGAAATTTGTTTGATCTCTTTTAGTTTTTTTCCAACCAAGTGTCTTACATATTGTGTTTTAAATAAATTTTTCTATTTTATCTCTGCCTTCAATCATTGTCAATTGTTTGTGAAGGTCATGAACCAGGTGAAGGCTCTGGATCAAAGTATGGCACCAAATTGTTCCATTTTTTATCTTCGTCGGTAGTATCAGCTGCATCCCAAAATTTCTCACTAACAAACCAATGTTGTTTGGGATCTTCAATGCATTCGTAAATGGGAATATGTATGAGGACCATTTTTACTTTCTTATGGTTTTTAAGAATAAGAATTATTGCAATTTTTTGGTTAGAAGTTGACTGGGAAGTCGATGTAGTTTTTATTTGGGGAGTTGAAATATGAGTGTTCAACTCGACTAGTATGACATGTCGTTGGTCTTCATTCAAACTGTATTCTAATGCTAATTTTTGTTGTTATTTTCTTGGGATTATATCATATATTTGACAACATTTATCTATATATTATATGAATCGTCATCTCAGGGGTTGCATCAATTCATTTTCACTATATTTTAATTTAGAATCTTCAAGTAGTATATTTGGAAGGGGGGAAGAATTCGTGATATATCTTATTTGGAGGAATATATCCTCCAATTTATTTTGAATATTCTCTTGTTCTTTGATTAGAAGTGTGTCTCTTATCTTACCGTCATTATCAGTTTGATACCATACCTCCGGGGATTGAGTATCCACATGAAGTCTCTGATGAAGGAAGTATGTAATGCACATGATAAGACTTCTTGTAGGAGAATATTGAATCGCGGGTCCTAAATCATCAATATTCATACTATTGACTCCGTCGATTCCTTGTTGAGCACCATTGACTACCATAATCACTAATTTCAATCTTTTATCCCCCCCAGAAGCCATTGGGGTGCTCTCAAGGGCTACTCTAGTGAACTTTTGCACTTCGGTAGGTTTCCTATGTGAACTTCTAGAATCCACTTTGTTTCATATCTCTTCTTTCCTATTTTTCCCTTTTTCCGGCTCCAATATTTGGACATCAGTTGAGGGTTTATAGGTCTTCATTTTACGTGCATACTTCTCAATTTTTTCAATTATCTTCCTATTGACTTCATATATGTACGACTTTGGTGCAATCAACTCAACTTATATCATCTCAGGGATTGTCGAACCCCCCATAATCAACCTGACTTACTTGAGGTCGGAGGTGTTCATCATTATTTTTATGCTCATTTCTTCAAGAAATAATCCCAAGCTTATCTTGTATATTTTCAATTGACTTCAATGAATTCTTCCCACTCTTCTTTCTTTTCTTCCCAATTTTAATTCGAAGAAGGATTGGCTAAAAGGGGTCTATATTTGACAATGCATTTGACTCCCTTGTCTAACATGAATTAAGGAAGCAAGGATGACACGGTGGAAAGGAAATTGTCACACAAGTCAGTATATAATTTGTTTTTAATGGTTTCAACTAACTCTTCGTCTTCGATCTCCTGTTCTTCAATATAATCATGTACGGTTGTTTAGACCCAATTGTTCAAATATTTTCTTCCTATTTTTAATATTTTTTTGCATCAACTCTTCATATGGAGTGAGTTTTCACATTAGGCAATCGATTGATATATTATAACATGCCTTTGGAATAACTTCTAAGAATTGTTCATGTGTCTTTAAAAATAATTGAGTATGTGCTTCTGGTAGCATCAGGCGTTTCCTCCTTGCTTAATTTTTTATACAATTATTAATTTTTCACTCCCACCATTCACATATGTCTTCCAAGGTTAAAATATATGTGAATTTTAATTCATGCATGCTCTAGTTCAGAACTACCAACAACAAAACCAATGTTTTAGTCTCTAGGAAAGTATAAGAGGTTATCAATAGTTCTTTACACACAACATCATATTTTACAACAAAATATATAATCACACATAGAGACACAGGGTAGTATACAAATGTAATGGGAGAACCATCAAATTCACTTTATTATATGGAATAACAACCTTCTTCTCTCTATTACATAGTCACACACACACATGCATGGCATACAATTACTAGTCGATTACAATTCTTAACTACTTGGTTGGTCAACTCTAACTATTTTTTCGAATGTCTCTTTTATCTGACTTCTGCAATCAACTTGTATAGTTAACTAATGAGCCTAGTCGGTAGAGTCGATTAGCCCCTACAACAAGGGGGGAGGGGGATAAGAGGAAAGAGATAAGGAGAGGGAGTGGGGAGGGGAGAGAGGGAAAGGTAGAGAGAGAAGGTGGGGAGAGGGAGAGTGGGCAGGTGGATAGTGAGGAAGGGATTGAGGGAGGGGGGAGAGAGAGAATTAGAGTGTGGGAGAGGGAGGACGGTGGAGAGAATATGGAGATCATGACTAGGGTGGATAGATAAAGAGATAGAGGGAGATATGGTGGGATGTGGGATGATGGGGGAGAGAGAGGGTGGGTAAGGGAGACCAAGAGAGAGGGGAATAGGGAGAAGATACGGAGAGAGAGAGAGAGAGAGAGAGAGAGAGAGAGAGAGAGGGAGGGAGATTCTATGTTAGTAAGAACATGCATGTGTTCTTGTTCCTAATAATTCATGCATGCATTAGGAATGCACATGAGTTCCTAAAGTATGCACTTATTATTTTCATCTCAATTGTTTTTGGAACACATGTTTCTCAAGAATTCACATGCATTTTTGAGCCTATGAACTCTCTTTATTAATAATGTGTACATGCTCCTAAAACAATTGAGTTGGAAAGTGTGTGTAGCATTCTAGTGAGTACCTATTCTATAAGATTAATATTTTTTGTGCATTTCTAAGAATTCGCATGCGTTCTTATGTGTTTGCATTCCTTTGCACCCCATTGCCACTTTTTTATCCACCAACTTCATGCAAGAACCCCCTATAAGATAATAACTCCAATTTTCCATCCAAAGGTACCAAAATAGATGACAAATTATATAATGATCCATTTATTTTCATGCCTCCCCACTTAGGGATGGCTTATAGGTGTCTTTTTATTTAAATTGTACCTAATCTTATCCCAATTTCAAATCCAACTTTGGAATGTACTTGGCATGCTTTAATTGACCTATAAAGTGATTTATCCTACATAAAGGGTATTGATCCTTGAGGGTGATGTTATTTAGAGATCTATAGTATATAAAAATTATCTAAATCCCATACTTTTTAGGTACTATGATAATAGGTGACCCACAAGATGAAGTTTTTGGTCGAATTACTCCTTACTCTAATAGTTATTGCAACTATTTCTTCAATTCATCTACTTTATATATGGGATATCTTTATAGACCATTTTTTGGCAATGGACAGTTAGGAGAAAACTATACCTCATTCCTCACTTCCCTATGAGGTTTTAACCCTTTAGTATCATGGAACACTTCTCTTTATGCCTATAAAATATCCCCTAATTAATGTTTTTTCTCTTTAGTACATCTCTCTATATATGCTTTTACATTTATCGATTTATATCCTTCCTTATTTTATTCCAAGAAGAGTAATGCAAACTTCCTACTCGAATAGATCAATTTCTTGTATTTTTTAGAACTTGCCAGAAAGATATTGGATTTATGTTTCTATGCATTGATTATGAATGAATTCCTAACCTTTATTATGAAATATTATTTTTCTCTACTCATGAAGATTAAATTCCTCATGTAAATATGGGGGATTCCAGACACTACACCACATATATCAAGTGGTATTACATCTACATCCACTTCATCAATATATTTTTCACTTATAGAATTTTTCATCTTACACTACTTAGTGAACCCAAGATCTACATTCTTATTTACCCATCCCAATGGATATGGGTGAGGATGGTCATGAGTTTCCAATCCAATATTGTTAACCAAATATTTTACTATGAGGTTGGCCTATGAACAATAATAAAATAGAACATCCACCTTTTTATTCTTGACTTGAATCTTAATATGGAATAATCTAGTCATCTCTTTCTCTTCCTCAGGATGAAGGCTACTCAAATTCATGTCCTTCTGCATTGTAGTGCAAATAATATTTTCATCTATGTATGAGTTACATTGTACCTAGTTCTCTAAATACATGGATAGTATGTTATTTATCTCATCATAATTATTATGGTTCTTTGGATTCAACTCTAGATGTAGCTTACAACACTTATCTATTGCATGGCCATCAATATTACAATGGTTATAGTTATTTTTAGGATACTCGCAATGGAGTTTAGTGCTTGTTGTCTTCTTGTACTTTCCTTTCCACTTCTTCTTTCCCTCCTTGGAATAATATAGGTGGTATTTCTACATTTAACCACTTGATCCTCCTTTATTTTTACCCATATTCTCCAGACAATATGCTTACATACATTCCTCATAAACTATCCTAGGTTTAAAGAGAATCACTTCCCTCCTTAAATGACTATATATATCCCATACATGTGAGGAGTACATACATGTTCTTATGAGATATGCCCAATATAATGGCTATTTTTTGAACTAGGTGGTGTATTATTGCATACTTTACCTTGGTTTCTATAGAAAGCAATTCCAATGGATCCACTAGTCCTCTTTGTACCCAATAGGGTAGAACTAGGAATTAATGAGGATTTTAAACACCTCCCACTTCGTTATAGGGGGATCACCCTCTAGCCTAAGCATCTATTTCTAACTTTCCCTCCAAGTTTGGGAATGTCCCTCTAATATCAATCGAACAAATGAAATATTTTTCTCTTCTCCTAGTTTATGAACATGGAAATAAACTTTTGATTGTTGCAACCATTGGTTTAATTTAACAAAATCAATATCACCTTGGTAGGGTATTATATCCACATTTTCTTCCACTCTAAATAGATATTGAAAATAAGTGTTAGCACTTGAACTTGATCTCTCTTTCTCTGGATATTTTTTCGGCTCCTTTTTGGGGTCTTCATCATCTATATATTTCCTATCTGAGCTAGCTTCTGAGATAGAGATACCAAACTCCTCTAAATTTCCAAACCTATTTTTTAGAGAAACCATGGTAATGACCATGTTGTGAGAGATGTAATAAACTTGTGCTTATATCTATGGAACTCTCTTCTCTAACTCATCTCATGGATTGTTACTATACTCATCCACCATGACTAGGGTTTTGAGACTTAATTTATTACAACAATTGTTGGATCCTACAAATTCCTAAAAATATCCGAAAGAAAGTTTCTCTAATCCTAATATGATATATAAAATATTGTGGATATTCCATTGGAACAATTCATCATAATAGATCTTATAATATTCTACAATCTATTATTATACAATGTTTTCTTTTAGATTTCATATTTAATATCATTAGCTTAGTGGAAAATATATTGAAATAAATTGAAATTGAAATGAAAGAACCTAAGAAAATAACCCACCATCCATAGAATGAAAACCAAATGTACATTGGGAAAAAATAATATGGGAAAACCTATCTATAAGTTGAGGCCTATGTCTTTCTCCTTTCTTCTTAGTTATGAAAGGTAAATACAAAAAACATTCCCTCACTATGGATTTTTTGTGGTAACTATGGCCTGCATGGTTACTGAAAAATCTTCTACATCCTATACTATTCTTCAATATCCCACTCCTATATTCTCTACTCAACTATGGAACAATAAAAAATAAAATAAGAATGGAATACCTTCCTTTCCTGATAGTCAAATATTTAACATATCTTGGTGTCTATTTAGGGTTGGGATCAAGGTTTTTTATTTACTCAACTATTAGGGTGAGTAATGGGTGCCAATATGACATCCACTTGGTATCATGGTGATCAAAAATATATGTCAACATGTGGGAGGGAATAACTTCCTCATATGAACTATAATTTAGGTGATCCTTACATTGTTCAAAATATCTTGATGTGTAGAACAATTGCAATAGGTTGTGAACTTCTCAAAATTTTGACCCTAAAAACAATTGCTTAAAGCATAAAAAAGGATCCAAAAGTTTTTGGACCATACCATATAGCTTTAGTATTCTTACCAAGGCCCTATATAATTTATTTGTTTATATACAAATGGACTATCTCTCCCACCTTGATTGTATTCTCAATTATATGTTGATCATTCCTATCCTTGTATTTCTTCAATGACTTATTCAATGTTTCTTGCACTTTAAAATGTATTTTATGAATCTTATCCGTGAATTTTTGAGGCAACAATGCTTCTATTTTGGTGTCTTCCCTCAATCCTCCTTTTTTTCCATACACAACATCTAGGGATGAACATGTAAAATAACCAAAACAAGTTTCAAAAGAGTTCTTACTAGTAGAAGTGTGCACTACCTATTGTAAGACTATTGAATATAAATAAAATGTTCATCCCAAGTCCTTCAATGATTTTCAGTTTAACCCCTCAAAAATTGAAAAAATATCCTATTCTCTTCTTCTATATACCCATATTTCCATGGATGGAAAGGTTTATTTCTCTTCACTTGGTATCCATAGTATCCAAAGTGTAGTCCAAAAGGCATTGATAATTATAGTATCTCTACTTGACATGATGCTCCTTGATATTCCAAATTTCACCTAGACATTTGCAAATAACATGTGTGTTCCATATTTTCCCCTAATGGTCCTTTTATAAGGTATAAGAATGCACATATTCCTAAATATTCCAACTACCATAGACATATAGTCGTATCCCTTCCTTGTTCTTGGAAAACAACCCACAAAATCCATGGAGATGATCTCCCATGGTCTTGTAGGTATATGTAAGGGATGTTATAATTCTTTATTTATGTTATTGGGATTTCTAGTACAACAAAGTATGCACCCTTAAATAAATGAGTTTCATCCTCTTAAATTATGTGCCAATACACATACCTCTATAAGTTGGTAATTGTCTTCCTAACACAAATATTCCCTACAACTTTGGAGGCGTGAGTCTCTCTAATAAGATGAAATCTTTCACCTTTAGGAACATAGATCTTATTTAACTTATATAGAAACCCATCATGGATATGCTAGTCAAAATTACCATCACCTTTTTCTACACAAACTTGTCTTGGTGGCTATTGAAACACATTTTCAAAATCCTCATCTTCTATGTATGCCTCTTTGTATACATCATGGGTGAAAGGATCCATGTGCATAATAATTCCCAAAGTGATGATATTGGATGTGGCTAGGTGTGAGGGTATGTATGCCAACTTATTAGTGTTTTTCTTGTTATATTTGATGATAAGGTGAAATTGTTGTAAAAACCCCATCCACTTGTAGTTACTAGTTTGTTGAATCTTACTCGAGGTCAACAAATAATGCAGTGACTAGTGATCGATATAGATTGTGGTCTCCTTTCCCATTAGATAGTGCTTCCATTTCTTAAAATTTTCAACCAAATAAAATCATTCGGTTTCATATAGGATATTTCATGACCTCACCATGAAACATTTCATTAAAATAGAATACTAGCTTACCTCCCTTCATCAAAACCACTCCCATGGCATATGCACTTCCATATACCTCCACTTCAAAAAGTATTTTGCAAATTAGGCAATGCTAGAACTGGTGCTTGATTGATATTTCATTTCATCTAATCAAAAGATTTATGTTGATTCTTTCCCCATTGGAAACTCTTGTCATTGGACATTACCACATGGAGTGGTGCAACTACAATTAAAAATGATGATATAAACATATGTACATATTGTGGTACTCCCTTAATGATATTAACCTATGTGACATTAGTAGGAGTTGTCCCATTTAGGATGGATGCAATATTCATGGGACCTATCTTCAGTGCTTCTCCATCAATCACATACCCAAAAAACATCGATAACTATTGAGAAAATTCAATTTTCTTAAGGTTTGCAAGTGGTTGACATTTTTTCAAGTTCTCTAACACCTACATGATATGTTATATACGTTCTTCCTAGGTAGAAATATAAACCAATATATCATATAAGTGTTGATGATTAGAGCTTCGTCAAACATACTCCAGGACACAGACTGAGCGAGTCAACCTGTGAGAGAGCCCATGTGTTGGGTGTGCCCATGAGATGGGTGTGTCATTCCTCTCTGAGACTGAGATGGAATGTTGTGTGCCCCTGTGTGGGGTAAATATGCCCATGAAATGGGTGTGTCGATGTGTGTGACCCTTTTTGGGGTGAGAATTCCCATGAGATGGGTGTGTCGTTTGAGATGAAACAATGTGTACACCTATGAGGGGTGAAGTTGCCCATGTGATGGGTGTATCGTTCTCCTATGTGTAGAGATTTGAGATGAAGTGGTACTCCAGATGATTCTCTTGTGAGACTCAATGATATAGAGATCAGTTGAGTAGGACGTCCCTATGGCTGAGCACAGGTGGACATGAACCTAGTTGTTGAGCACTAGTGGGTGTGTGAGATCCATTTCTATATTGTATGAGAGAAAGATTTACCTATAACCCTAATTGTGATGTAAAGGGTACATGTCGGCCCCACCATAAAGTGAAAGATAATTACTATTGTAATTATTAATTATATTATGAGTTATTGAGGTCGGCCCTGTTGTTCCAATAAACACCACTTTTGATGTGTCCAATCTAGTATAAATAAAGGTGATTTTCCCATTGAGGAAACACACAAGTCACATGACATTTGAAAATTTAAGCAAGTACATCTTCTAGGGCTGAAGTGTGCACCTCTATTGGGAGCTAGATTCTTGGTTTTGGAGAGCACCCTTATGTGTGCTAGGTATATAGTGTGGGAGGTCTTTTTCTTGAGAATATAACAAAGGATTGTTGCGTTTTCTTCCCTTTTTGAGAATGGTTTCCCAAGATATTTCTTGTGATATTTTGCATGGTATTTCTTCTTGTGATCTTGGTTATTGCAACAATTGTTAATGGTGTAGCTACATTTGGTTATGGTTCAAGTAAATGATAAAATTGAAATACAATTCATGATTGATCCTAGCATTAAACATTAAAGAAAGGTCTTGAGTAACCCATTGCACAAGAATTAAAGAAATCATTCTCTCATTTCTACAATTTCGTACGACCCTCTAGGGTTTTCTGCAATTTTGTATGACCCTCTCTTGTTTGGCAATTTCAACACCTTAAACTTGGAAATTGGGGATAAAAATTATATAGGAGTGTAAGGACTCCTTCATCTCACCTGTAACAATCTTTAGATTGCATTTCTGATCATTTTGGATTTTTGTCCCTAGGGTTTCTAGGGTTTCACAATTTTCTTCATATTTTTGGTTCTAGGGTTTCTGCAGCTCAATGAAGAAGCTTTGAAGATTACCAGTGTTCTTATGACTTTCAAGGCTTATTGTTGGCAGTCATAAGCCCAATGAAACCTAATATTTTTAGCCTAGCCTAGCCATTAGGTTACCTACCCCAGTTGGTAAGGGTTTGTGAAGAATCTAAAGATATTATGAACATAACTATGATGGAAGATAAGCTTGATGGATCAAGAAAATATAGTCCCTAGAAGTCAAAACTTCAAATCACTCTTGAAGAGGCACCATTTCTATATTCTTCATGAACATATCATAGATTAGAGATCAACTAGGTTCCATTGGAGAAATCATATCAACACTCTCAGGTATGCACTTGTATATATTATTTGTATCATTGTCATGAGGGTACTTGCAAGAGGAAGGAACCTTTGTTGCAATCATGGATTCAGAGGGATCTCAGTGCATTCAGAGGAACAACACACTGGAAGTGAAGAATACAGGTTTGATTGTTTCAATTATCAAGCCTCTAACCTACATTTCTAAGTTTTCTACATTACAAGTAGGCATTGTAGCTATGACAACAATCCTTAAATTGTTTTGATTCTAGAGATGTACTCATTATTCTCTTGTAGGAGATATTCTTGTCTTCTTTCCTTTCATTCATTTTCTTGTTCTAGGAAGGTTAACAACAAAGGAATATGTTTATTCTTCAGACTTCAGAGGGAGTCAAAACTATTTGAGGAGGAAGAACAAAACCATCATTGAAGCAACCAAAGCAATGATACATGATCGGAGTCTACCTATGATTATGTGGGCAGAAGTATGCCTGACAGTAGTATATGTTCAGAACATGACTCCTCACCATATTTTAAATAACATAACTTCCGAAGAAGCCTTCATTGGAGCGAATCCTGAGATTGGACACTTTGGGATATTTGTGTGTCTAGTATACTTTCATGTACCCAAAGAAAAGAGGTCCAAGCTAGACCCTTCAAGAAGGAAAGGCACATTTGTGGGATACAGTGAATCTTCGAAGGAATATTAGATCTACAACCCTGGTTAGACACAGATTGAAGTGAGAAGATATGCTATCTTTGAAGAAGAGATAGCCTTTCAAAGATCTAGAGAATCTCAAATGGAGATTGTCAGTGAGATAGTACCTTCTCCCCCTCCACTAGTTCAGAGGGAGACAACGGTTATTCCAGTTTATCTAGTTGTTCTGGTTGGTCCAATCGATCCAGTTGCTCCAGTTGATATCCCCAAAGGCATTGTAGTAGGCCATAAAAGGCCTTCCTAGGCTCAAAAAAACTCTACAGGAGGAAGAGGGCCATGTCGCTCCTCAAGGCACTTTTTGAGATAGCAAGATACCAAAGATATTTTCAAGCTATTTCTCAGCCATGCACCACATCATTGATACTGAGCCTTCTTTTCATGGAGACGCAACAAATCAGCAGGTATGGCAAGATGCCATGACAGAAGAATATCAGTCCATATTGAAGAATGATGTGTGAGATATTGTTTCAAGACTAGAAGGGAAGTTTGTAGTCACTTCCAAGTAGATCTATAAGATCAAGCATGCAACTGATGGAAGTGTCGATAAATACAAAGTGATATTTGTAGCCATAGGATTCTCACAAGTAGAGGGAGTTGACTATGATGAGACATTTTCTCTAGTAGCCCCATAAACTTCCATTCATACGATCATTGCACTAGTTTCATCCATGGGTTGGAAAATACATCAGATGGATGTAAAGACAACCTTTCTCAATGGTTATATTGAGGAAGAAGTTTATATCGAGCATCTAGAAGGATTCGTGATACACGAAGAGAAATCTCTTGTGTGTCGGTTGAATAAAGCTATGTATGGACTAAATCGGGCACCTCGTCCTTCATATGATAAGATGGATGGATTATTGATGAGTTTGGGATTCAACAAGAGTGTTGTTGATCCAAACCTATATTATCATATTGTTGGAGACGAGTGCCTGATCTTGGTCCTGTATGTGGATGACTTATTCCTCACTGGTTCATAAAGACTTATTGTTGAATGCAAGAGAGCATTGACTTCTGAATTCGAGATTAAGGATATTGGTATGATGCACTACTTCTTGCGACTAGAAGTATGGCAGAGAACTGATGAGATTTTCCTGAGTCAAAGAAAATATACAACAGAGATATTGAAGAAGTTCGGTATGTCAGAGTGAAAATCCATGTCTACACCAATGGTGATGGATTTGAAGAAAATGAATGATAATTCTACTGATTTAGGAGAGATTGATCCACATTTGTACCAACAACTGACTGGATCATTGATGTATCTGGTTAGCAACATACCTAGTATATGTTATGCAGTGAATGTACTTAGTTAGTTCATGAGACAACCGAGACATACTCACTCAATAACAATGAAGCATGTATTGAGATATCTATGAGGCACAGATGGATATGGCCTGAGATATGCCTCTAGTGTAGACTTGAGTTTGTAGAGATATTTCAATGCAAATTGGGCAAGGAGTGAAGTGGAACGAAAGAGCACATATAGTTTTTGTTTTACCTTGGGGTATGCCATGGTTTCCTAGTGTAGCAGGAAACAAATCTGTGTGGCCTTGAGTACTGTAGAAGCAGAGTATATAGTATTGAGTGTGGCAGTCTGTGAAGAAGTGTGGCTTCACAAGCTCCCGACAGATTTATTTTATCATGAGATGGATCCTACCATTATTCATTGTGATAACCAAAGTTGTGTGAAAATCTCTAAGAACCTCGTGTTTCATGATAGATCGAAACAGATTGAGATAAAATATCATTATATCATAGACATGGTGCAGAGGAAAGAAATACACGTGAAGTACCTTCCTACACATGATAAAATTGCAGATATCTTCACCAAACCGCTTGTCAATATGAAGTTCGAGTACTTCCGTGAGATACTTGGCCTGGTTTAGAGTGCCTCGCTAGCTGAGAGGGAATGTTGATGATTACAGATTCATGAGACATCCTCTAAGACACAGACTGAGTGAGTCAGCCTGTGACAGAGCCCATGTGTTGGGTGTGCCAATGAGATAGGTGTTTCGTTCCTCTCTAAGACTAAGATGGAACGTTGTGTGCCCCTATGTGGGGTAAATATGCCCATGAGATGGGTGTGTCAATGTGTGTGCCGCTGTGTGGGGTGAGAATGCCCATGATATGGGTGTGTTGTTTGAGATGAAATGATGTGTACCCCTATGAGGGGTGAAGGTGCCTATGTGATGGGTGTATCATTCTCCTCTATGTAGAGAGTTGAGACGAAGTGGTACTCCAAATGATTCTCCTGTGAGACTCAACGAGATAGATATATGTTGAGTAGGACGTCCCTGTGGCTCAACATAGGTGTATGTGCCCCTAGTTGTTGAGCACTAATGGGTGTGTGAGATCCCTTGCTATATTTTCTAAGAGTAATATTTACCTGTAACCCTAATTGTGATGTAAAGGGTACAATTCAACCCCACCATAAAGTGGAAGATAATTAATGTAAAAGATAATTAAAATTGTAATTATTAATTATATTATGAGTTATTGAGGTCGTCCATGTTGTTCCAATAGACACCACTTTTGATGTGCCCAATCTAGTATAAATAAAGGTGATTTCCCCATTGAGGAAACACACAAGTCACATGATATTTGGAAATTTCATCAAGTACATCTTCTTGGGATGAAGTGCGCACATCTATTGGGTGCTAGCTTCTTAGTTCTGGAGAGCACCCTTTTGTGTGCTAGTTCTATGGTGTGGGAGGTCTTTCTCTTGAGAATATAACAAAGGATTGTTAGGTTTTCTTCCCTTGTTGAGAAGGGTTTCCCAAGATATTTCTTTTGTTCTTGTGCATGGTATTTCTTCTTGTGATCTTGGTTATTGCAACAATTGTTAATGGTGTAGTTGCATTTGGTTATGGTTCAATTAAATTCTAAAATTGAAATAAACTTCATGTTTGAGCCAAGCATAGTGAAAATTCAACACTAAGTACACTATTATAAATGAATCTAGAAAGGGATGTGATAGATGTGATACATCATTCATCAAATGCATAAATGTAGCGAGTAATTACATAAACCGAAGTTAATTAGAAATTAACCAGAATTGGAATTTAACTGGAATACCATTTATAAACTAATATTAATTGAATCAAATTTAACTGAAATATAACATTTTTCCTGCATTATATTCTCCTTTACAAATTCAACCTAATATATAAATCTGGATATTAAAAAAAAATGCAACAGAGTTGAATCAACAAACAAGTTTCAACCAAATAAAGATTTCAAAGTATTAGTAAGTGTAGGGCTATCACATTGGAAGATGCAGAACAAAAACGGGTTCGTGAAGGGCGTAGAAAGGAAAACACCTGGAAACCTTAAAGAGACCCGAGACTGAAACATTATTCAGGATGCAAGTGATTTACGAATAGGTTTGCAGTGAGTTTCTCTTTATCCAACTTATTCAAGCCGCCAAAACATTATCTCGAAGTGCACGGAATCAAGCCTCGAACTCCTTTCGCTGGAGAAGCTTCTTCATGTACACGTTAGATGTGTGTAGATGGGTAGCCACATCGTCTGCATCCTCCATGGTTTTCCCTTGTTCTACGTTGCCTTTGTTGTTGGTTTTCACCCATTTTTGCAGTCATTGTACTAAAAATTTTGGTCACCCATTTTTGCAGTCATTGTAGTTAAATTTTTGGCCACACGAAGTTTGAGATGCAGATCCAGGGAAAGACTCGAATGTCGTATCTGTGCACAGATTGTGGAAATTGGAGATCTTTGGTAGGTTGTGGGCCTCCCGAGATATGAAGAAAAAAAAACACTGAGATAAAATGCTGAACGAAATGTTGGGTGAAGGCGCAAAGGCAAGGAAAATCCCTTGCTTAAAACTGTAGAATAACTGTAGAATACAAGGGAAGAATCGTTGGGTGAAAAATTAAGAAAACACCGAGATAGAATGAGGAAATCACAGAGGCAACCCTTGTAATACGCAGAGGATCAAGTTGAGGACACTCACTAGCAAAAAAATTTTTTAACTCAACAACTCGACAGATAAGGCAAAGCTATACAATTCCTTAGTTAACGCAGTGTTACAAAAATCTGATGGAAATTATTTAGATCAAGAATTCGACGCACATGGTGGCGTCCCACAACCAAAGAACAATCATCAAATTTAACTCACATAACGTTTTCCAAAAATCTAGAGTTCTATAGCAATTTACTGTATCCAATTAAAGTTAACTATTACAAATACAAGCTCATGAATTATCATAACTGATGATGATGAATTTGAATTCATTGTCTCGTGCTTGAGCTCCGATCAGCTCCTACTCGCTAGCCGCTGAGACCTCATTGATACCTCACTGATACCTCCCAACCAACTTTATGGGTACTCTTCTTTCCCCTGATCCTCTCAAGTTGCAAAGGGGCCACGTACACAAACCAGAGAAAGCTAGCTCCCAGCTCGCCTGACAAGGTTGAGCTACCACTCTCTGTCTGAGTTGGGTATCCCACCTCCCATAAGAAAAATCAATCAAGAAAAATATCTGTAGTGTAATCTTTCATAGAGTTCTCTTAGTGACTAGTTGCCAAAATGCACATTAAATTATTTTTGTTAAATTTTTATTAGGAATGTTCCCCCCTTACACTTGTCACCGATTCCTTAGTTGCATCAAAAATTCATTTAATTAATTTGATTAAATAGCCAATTTCCCTCACCCACCTAAAAGAGTTCCTAAAAACACTCCTCCATGTCCCTTTATTCCCTCAGATTCCCTTAATGACTTCCACCTTTCTTAAAGTTTAGCTGAGTTCATTTTAGGAAAGTTCTCTACACTAGATTCCTTCTATGTTCCACATTTCTTTTGCAATTAATTTCCCTTTTTTGTCTAAGTTCAAATTTAGCAAGTTTTGCACATAAACAACAATTTAATCTTTTAAATAATTTAATCCTTTATTTAATTCTAAATTTGATTTCCCCCTCTTTTAATTTTAAATTGATTTTTCCCCCTTTTATTAATTTCTTAATTAAAATTTTGTCCTCATATCCTACTTAAACGTAGGTTTTAATTTCGACTAGGCTTAACAATTTTTTAAGGGAAAATTTATAAATAATATACTTTACTGATGCATACTTGTTTTAAGGATGACCATGTCAAGGTAAGATATTGTTTTCTAGGTACCTAGGTTCATTTCCTCACCTGTGTTTAAAACTCGCAACTTGTTCTTCAATACGCACTACGTGCTCCAAGAGTGCTACTCGCCTTCATTCATGTTTCTTTTATGCGACGTGCCCTTCAAGATGCACTACGTGCTCCAAGGGTGCCACTCTCCTTTTGACTGATTTTGGTAGACGTCAAACCCTTGGAGTCAATACTTGATCAGGTGACCTTGTGAGAGACTAAGGGCCTCTAAGAAATAAGGAACCTGCCTTATTGCGTGCCACTTAGAATCATCGTGAGAGAATGTCACAGTCTGCCCTCACGACATCGTGGATGTCTCTAACTAGGTAACCATTAACCTATAGTTTGAGCCATGACGAGAGTCATAGTAGGTTGTTGTAGGGTTGTTGCCACACCTCTCCTTCAATATCTTTGGTTGTCATGCATAACCCCTTTACTCCAAATGTGATTCTGGTTAGCAAGCTATCATCAACCTGCATCCATCAACAAAACATGTTAGTGATCCATAAACAACATCAAAATATACCAGTGATATGTCACATATGCAATAAAATAAGTACTCAAACCACATACATTCCACTCCCTGACTCAATCGAGAGTGCAAGAAGGTCCATCGATTCCATCGACATCCTCAATCAGTCCAAAGTCTTGCACACTCAGGAGAAACCATTCCATAGCACCTGTTGATATAATATAATCAAATAACATATCATCATATCCACAACATCATCATAATCCTTAAGAGAAACAATCAATCATATAAGGAACCGGATCACTTCAACGCAAGTGTCCTCAAAGAATAAGTCCGATAAGGTGTGCAAAAGAGCAGGATGTTACACACACCCCCTCTTGTTTTAAACTTCGTTATCAAGTTTCACAGTACACAAGGGAAAAAATAAGTATCTGGCAATATCCAAGGGTCTAAACATAAAAAAAATTTGGAAACTTCAGATGCATATCATACGCGTCCTCCCAGGTAGCTGAGTGTGGACTATAATTTTCCTACTGGAACTTGACCTGATCGATATTTTGTCGTCATAGCTATCGAATGTGACGATCTAGAAAGTGGATTGGCTCCGCCATGAGCGCACTTTCTCCCAACATCTGCCAAGAAATCATGTCAATCATATGCATAGGATCATTGACCTAAATTTGCACACATATACAAGATAATATTGAGCAATGCCTCAAGGAATGAGGCACAATTTTTTGTTAGGCCCCTCAAGTATGGTCACGTGACGTGCCTCGAAAAAACCCTTCCTTCGATCTTGAGCTTCTTCCAACCATTTTTCTTATCATTTGTACTTGTTCTTCCATTTCGTGGATCACTTCTAGTCCCACCAAGACACCTTCCTCGAGTCTATCCCAGCTCAAAGGAATCCGACACGGTCACCCATAAAGAAATTCAAATGGCGCCATCTTATTGGCGCTTTGATAGTTGTTGTTGTAAGACAACTCTACCAGTGGCAAGAACTATTCCCAATGTTTATGTTGGTCCAACATACGCATATGCAACACAACCTTCCAAAGTTTGGTTGGTTCGTTCGGTCAGCTTGTCTATCTCAAGGACATGTTGTACTACAGTTCATTGGTGTTCCCAAGGCCTCTTGGGAAAATCGTCCAAAATTGTCTTGCAAACACCGAATCCCTTATCAAATATGATTCCTTTGGTACGTTTGGCAGTATCAAAATATTGCTGACATAAACTCTAGCTAAACCTGGTGCCTGATGCGTCATACACACATGGACAAAGGGTGAAATATTCATTAGAGTGTCAACTTTCATGACAATCGATTCATGCCTCCTTGCCATCAGTGAAAATTCAACAGTGAATTCTATCGAAATGACCTCCCATGTCGACTTTGGAATAGCATATGGTCATAGAAATCCTACCGTATGTATATGTTTATCCTTCACCTGTCAACCTTCTATACATCTCGCCACACAGTTGAATATGTCCGCCTTTATGCCTTCCAGCAGAATAAGGGCTTAAGGTCATTCCCCATCTTCATGACTCCTGGATGAGCCATGTACACTGCTCTATGAGCTTCACATAAGATCAAAACTTCTCAATTCGTCGATGGGATGTAAGTAAATCTGGTTATTATATCTCAAAGATATGTCGTTGTTCACAATATATCCCTCAAATTTCGATACCATCATGGTGTCTTTCCCAAAAAAAAATCCTTACCCTCTTTATACCAGTGAGTGTCACGTTGAAGTTAAGATATTTTCACGTATATTCATTTGAAAAGGTATCATTGAAAATATGTGTGGTCTCTGACTCAATGTGTCTGCCACTCTGTTCACTGTTCCTTTTAAGTAGGAAATCTCAAAATCATAATCGATAAGAAGTTTTGACCAATGCCTTTGTCGTGCATTCAAGTCATTTTTTGTAAAAAGGTGTTGTAAACCACAGTGGTCCATTTTTAGTTTGAATTTTCTTCCAATCAGGTAGTGTCTCCACACCCCCAAGGTAGACACGATGGATAAAAACTCCAAATTGTGTGTCATGTAGTTCTCCTCATGCTTCCTTAACTTCCTCGAGATGTAAGCGATCACTCGACTGTCTTGCCTCAAGAATTTGTCTAAGCCTTCCTTGGATGCGTCAATGCATACCAAGAAGCTCTCGTCCTCACCAAGGACTTTTAGTATTGGTGCTATCGTCAAAATCTCCTTGAGACTTCGAAATTCTTCTGTGCATTTATTGGTCCACACAAACTCCTTGTTCTTCTTCTGCGATTTTGTAATTGGATTTTCTATCTTCAAAGAACCCTCGATGAATTGTTCATAATATCCCACTAAACCCATGAAGCTATGCACTTCCGAGACATTCGTTGGCATAGGCCACTCCATAATAGCCTCTACCTTCATTGGGTCCACAACGATACCTTCACTGGAGATAACATGCCCTAAGAAATGAATCCTTGATAGCATTGCTACCGCTTCCTATAATTTTTTCTCTTGCAACAATGTAGTACAAAGCATAAAAGTTCTTCCTGATCTTCCGTCATCCGAGAATATCAAAATGTCATCAAGGCATACTCGACGGTAATCAAATAAATTCTCCATGACACATCCTTCTTCCATATGAAATTAACAGGAGCACCCCAAGGTGATACACTTGGACGTATAATTCCTAGGTTCAACAACTCCTTCAGTTTCTCTTTCAACTCCTGTAACTCATGGGTCAACATCCGATAAGGATTTCTTGCCATCGTTTCAGTTCCAGGTTTTAGATCGATGGTAAATTCCATCTTGGCTTCAGGTGACACTCTTGATAATTCTTCTGGGAATCACATCTTCAAAATCTTGTACTACCAGAAGGTCCTCTAATCCTTCCACCACTTCCTTGACGTTTGATGCTAAGTATGCATAAAAATTTCATCCTTGTGTGTGCTCTATTGTAGCTGTAGCGAAGAAATGAACCTCTGGGATACTCCATTTTTTCTTCCTACAATCACACTTCTCTCTCCTTCATCGTCGTTCTAACTCAACCACCTCATATTATCGTTGAGTATCGGATCATGTGATTCCCATGAGTCCATATTGATCCTGTCGTCATAAGATCTTAAGATCATGATGTAGTTTTGACTTCGTTATACTATCCCTAGGTTAAAGTGACAATTCATACCACTTCCTCCAACCATTCGATCGGTACCTGAAGCCACAATGATGAATCCAAACTCATCTTGTCGAATTCCCTTACCTAAATCCCTTCAACGCGACACTAGAATTAGAGCTCTTCATAGCACTGAGGTCTAAAAAATACTAAAATTCCATTTAGCGATGGAACCTGATGCCTCGAGCACAGTGGACTAGTGCTTGGGCAAGTGGTTATTTACCACAGTCATGAATCCTATGGACCTTTCCCATCTCTACAACGATAGTGTGTCTTTTTGTCTTGGTCGCTCTGGCCCTTTCAACTATAAAATCTTTCTGGTAAGGTGACTCTCTACATGTCCATCGCCCACCTCTAGTCTAGTACTCCTGGCCCCATAATAGAAGTTGTCGGCCCACTAGCCTAAGATTCTTGTCTACTTTTCTAACAAGGCTAAATGGCAGCTGCTAATGGTGCTGTTGCAGATGCAATGGTCCCCTTTAGAGATCTCTTTGTTGAGGAACCTATCATCAAGGTGTCTTGAACAAGGGTCCTATAGATGTATCTTGATAAAAATAGGTCTAGTTTGGATGACATCAGATGTTGCTACACACTAGATGTTTTCAATCTAGACGGTCTTGTAGGAGTCCTTCCCGGACTCCCATGGTCAAATACGCCTTATCTAAGAGGCCTACTGGACTACATCGTGCAACATCCAATGAACTTATATCCTCACCTTCGTACAAAAACTAGAGTTAAGGCTGGTCACAAACTTGTTGATCTCCAACTTCTTTGTTTTCAAATGTGGGGCATACTGAAGTAGCTCCATAAATATCGTCTCATAATCTGACACCATACGACCACCCTATCGTAAGGTGATAAACTCATCAAGCTCGCGCTTAATGAAATCCTCTGACAATTACTTATCGTGGAACATTTCCTCGAATCATTCCCCTAACATGGCTTCGACAACCATGTTTATCTAAGGTAGGAGCATCTTCCTCCATAGAAGAGTGCTCCCCTTTAGCTAAAGACCACATATGCGGATCTTCGTGCTTGACATCGAAATCACGAAGCACATCACTTAGCTCTCCATCCATGCCCCGATGACTGAGTCATCTATGGAACTTAACCCTTTTGAGTTTTCCATGAAATATACCAATATTGGTTGGGGCACGCTATGGACCCTCAGGGATACAGGCACCATGGACTTGTCTCAGTACAAACGGTTAGTCAAGGTCTTTGACATTTCCCTGGAAGGACCCTATCAGACCCAACGCATCCCACATGACAACCCGCTCATGCTCAAGACTTGTTCTTATCCTTGGGAGTTGGACCCCTCTGGCGTGGTTGCTACTGGAGGCGTTGCACCTCCTCCCCTAGCACTACGTCACGAATCTCTACAACATCCTCTAACAATGATTACCACAAGGATAGGTTAACGTTTTAATCAACGCTAAGTTATTAATTCAATTGTATAATTAACTAAAAGAAGTGGCTATCCATAGTCGCAAGGTTGAACTATCTCTGATACCATATGTAACGACCCCTGCCATTATGACCACAGAAGTGACGTATAATATATATATATATATATGTGTGTGTGTGTGTGTGTGTGTGTGTGTGTGTGTGTGTGTGTGTGTGTATTTAAGGCACACAAGATCTACTTAACTTGAAGGTGCGTGATTAAATCAATCAACAAATTCACAATAACCAACATCATTTTCAAGGTACGCACCTGATCCATTAGCCAGATTAACATAATTCACTTAAATATCAAAGCGCGCCATTAACCTAAATATAAGGAACCCATACAATAACATTGTGACAAGCACACTAGTAAACTAAGGTGTGACATTTATGCTTCAACTGAGTCCATAACGCAAGCAGTCTAAACACTTAAACATTAGCATAACCAATGTGTGCAAATAACCAACACTGAAGTCAACCATACACAACATTATTCAGAGGCGCGCGCATGATCTAATACTGAATTAACATATATCAACTTCATTACCCTGCAAGCAAATAGATCGAGGTTCTTAGGAATCACACAACAACATGGTTACAAGGCGCGGATAGAATCCAAAGCATACCATTACACGTCATCAAGGCCCATGAACCACACATCCTATTAATAAAAAATCAAGCAACAAGGGTACTTAAAGGTGCTAGGTAAGATAATCACACTATCCTCAAGTCAATCATTATCCAATGTGCAAAATGATTATCAGCTAAAACCTTGAGGCGCAAGGTTAAAGGACTGTAATTAATTGTTGCATAAAGGAATTATTCCAACCTAAATCATACATTATACGAAATCCATAAATGAAACCACTCTAACATCAATCGAGCTAATCATCGACACAGGGTAACTCCATTCATTACCTTTAATTGCGCAAGGGTCTAAGATCCAACCGTCGTAAGAAAATCCATCAGTGCAAGAAACCATTCTCCAAAAATCGTCATGTAATACATACATTTACATGCGCAAAAGTCTAACTCAGCGTGTCCTATTTCTCACGAAGGAAATAAACATGCACATTCAATCAATTATCATCTAAAAAAGGTTTAATCAATCGACAAGTGTCCTTTTTAATTTACCTTAATATCACTAGATTGTTTCATTTCCCTTCTTATACAAAAGTATGCTCATCCTAAAATTTTCCCACAAAAGTGTATGGCAACTTAGCTCATCGTTCAATCATAACCTAACTTAATATCACTAGGTTGTTTCATTTCCCTTCTTATACAAAAGTATGCTCATCCTAAAATTTTCCCACAAAAGTGTATGTCAACTTAGCTCATCGTTCAATCATAACCTACTGTAGGTTACCTAAGGATTCACCCACATCCCATCACCATTTAATCAATACTCAGTAATGATTATTAACACTATTGAAACCATTCCCTTATACTATCTTAATATAACATTGGTCACCTTAATGTCTAATTTAATTGAACTGAGCTGCCAAATTAAAAAAAAAAAACCACCCTTAAATATACATGTTGTTATCGCACCTCTCAACATTAATAGTTTATTTTCAATTCCTAATTAATTATAATTTAAAAGGAGTTAGAATTTAAATGTATTACCATTTAAAAGTAGCATTAAACTGAAATTAAATTAGGATACCATTTAACTGGAATTAGAAATTAACCAGAATTGGAATTTAACTGGAATACCATTTATAAACTAATATTAACTGAATCAAATTTAACTTAAATATAACATTTTTCCTGCATTATATTCTCCTTTACAAACTCAACCTAATATATAATTCTGGAGATTAAAAAAAATGCAACAGAGTTGAATCAACTCTTATGGTTCTTAAGAAAGACTCTTATGGAGACGACGAGAACCCTGGGAACACTAACGCAAGATTGGAAACATCATTCTTAACCATTACAGATTCAGAAGCAGGACACAGGATGGGAATAAAAAAAAGGGGTGAATATCTGGCACACACACAGTCCGGCCAGTGAGGGCTTTTTGATTTGATTTTCCCTAACGCAAGCAACACCAATAACGCATAAGCAGGAGCGCAGCTGGTTATGGCATTTGAACGACCGTTATAAATTATAACATTGAGCCTTATATTTAACCCTTATCTCGATTGGCGCGTTCTCGTGGGCGATTTATACGGATTCTGATTTCATCATGGAAGCTGGTTCATGATAAATGAAAACGCAGATTGATATGACAGTTCGTCGCGTGTCTCCACAAAACAAAAACCTTGGCACCAACACAGGTTTGAAAAAGTTTTTAAGGATGCAAGTGATTTTCGAATAGGTTTTCAATGAGTTTCTCTTTGTCCAACTTATTCTTACAGCCAACAAATTATCTCGAAGTGCACGAACTCCTTCTGCTGGAGAAGCCTCGAAGTGCACGAACTCTAGCATTGAACTCCTTGTGCTGGAGAAGCTTCCTCCTGCACTCCTTAGCTGCGTATAGTCGGGAAGCCGCATCGTCAGCATCCTCCATGGTTTTCCCTTGTTCTACGCTGCCTCTCCCGTTGAATTTTTCACCCGTTTTTGCAGTCACTATACTTAAAAGTTTGAGATGTAGATCAAGGAAGAGACTCCAATGTCGGATATGTGCACAAATTGTGGAAATTGCATATCTTTCGTAGGTTGTGGGACTCCCGAGTTGTGAATAAAAAAAACGCTGAGATAAAATGTTGGGTGAAGGCGCAAAGGAAGTCAAATCCCTTGCTTAAAAATGCATAGTATAAGGAAAAATCGTTGGGTGAAAAATTAATCAAACGTCGAGATAAAATGGGGAAATCGCAGAGGCAACCCTTGTAAAACGCAGAGGATTAAGTTGAGGACACTCACTAGCAAGAAGAAAATTTTAACTCAAGAACTCGACACAGAAGGCAAAGCTATACAATTCGTTAGTTAAGGCAGTGTTACAAAAATCTGATTGGAATTATTTAGATCAAGAATTCGGCGCACATGGAGACATCCCAGAGTCGAAAAACAAGCATCAAATTTAACTCACATAACGTTTTCCATAAATCTAGAGTTCTATAGAAATTTACTGAATCCAATTAAACTTAACTAGAATTACCGTAACAGACGATGACGAATCTGAAGTCGTTGTCCCGCGCTTATACTCGGATTAGTTCTTGCTCTCTAACCATTGAGACCTCACTGATACCTCTTATCCAACAGTCGGGGTAATTTTCTTCCCCCCATGAGCCGCAAAGGGGCCACACACAAAAACTAGAGAAAGATAGCTCCCATATTGTCTCGCAAGGTCGAACTACCACTCTCTATCGGAGCTGGGTATCCCAACTCCCACAAGAAAAATCAGTCAAGAAAAGTATCTCCAATGTAGCCTTACACTTACCAGTAGTGATCGATTCCCCTTCTCTGTCATTTCTTTTATAGAGTTCTCTAGTGACTAGTTTCAAAAATACACATTAAATTATTTTTGTTAAATTTTTATTAGGAATATTCTCCCCCTTACACTTGTCACCCGATCCCTTAGTTGCATCATAAATTCATTTCATTAATTTGATTAAATAGCCAATTTTCCTCACCCACCTAAAAGCATTCCTAAAAACGCTCCTCGATGTCCATTTATTCCCTCACATTCCCTTAATGACTGACACCTTTCTTAAATCTTAGTTGAGTTCATTTTAGAAAATTTCTCTACACTAGATTCTTTCTATGTTCCACATTACTTTTGCAATTAATTTCCCCTTTTTGTCTAAGTTCGAATTGAGCAAGTTTTGCACATAAACAACAATTTAATATTTTAAATAATTTAATCATTTATTTAATTCTAAATTTGATTTTCCTCCTTTTTAATTCTAAATTGATTTTTCCCCCTTCTATTAATTGCTTAATTAAAGTTTTGTCCTCATATCCTACTTAGACCTAGACTTTAACTTCGACTAGGCTTAACAAATTTTTAAGGGAAAAGTTCTAATTAATATACTTTACTAATGCATAATTGTTTTAAGGCTGACCATGTCAAGGTAAGATATTTTTTTCTAGGTACCTAGGTTCATTCACTCACCTGTGTTTAAAAACTGTAACATGCCCTTCAAGACGCACTATGTGCCTCAAGGGTGCCACTCGCCTTCATTCATGTTTCTTTTATGCAATGTGCCCTTCAAGACGCACTATGTGCTCCAAGGGTGCCACTCGTCTTTTGATTGATTTTGGTAGACGTCAAACCCTTGGAGTCAATACTTCGTCAGGTGACCTTGTGAGAAACTAAGGGCCTCTAAGGAATAAGGACCCTGCCTTATTGCAGGCCCCTTAGAATCATTGTGAGCGATAGTCAAATTCTGCCCTCACAACATCGTGGATCTCTCGAACTAAGTAATCGTTAACCTACAGTTCGATCCATGACAAGAGTGCTAGTAGGTTGTGGCAGGGATAGTGCCACACCTCTCCCTCAATATCTTTGGTTGTCATGTGTGACCCCTTTACTCTAAATGTGAGTCTGGTTAGCAAGCTATCATCATCCGGCATCCATCAACGAAACATGTCAGTGATCCATAAATAACATCATAATATACCAGTCATATATCACATATGAAATAACAGAAGTACTCAAACCAAACACAATCCACACCCTGACTCGATCCAGAGTCCAAGGAGGCCCATCGATGTCATCAACCTCCTCAGTTCAGAGTCCTAGACAGTCAAGAGAAACTAGTCAATAACATATGTTGATACAATATAATCAAATAGCATATCATCATATCCACAACATCATCATAATCCATAAGAGAAACAATCAATCATATAAGGAACCAGATCACTTGCATGTAAGTGTCCTCAAAGAATAAGTCCAATTAGGTGTGTGCAAGAGGAGGATGTTACATATCCAATTTCATGAAGTACTTGGCATGTTATAATTGAGCTAGAAAGTCATTGATCTTGGGTAGATGGTATTGATTCATGAAGGTGATATTATTTAGAGATTTTCACTCAAGATACACATTCTCCAAGTTTCATCCCTCTTGGGTAATATGACGATACGTGACCCAGAAAGTGAGGTGCTTGGTCAAATTACTTCATACTCCAGTAGTTTGTATATATTTCTTCACTTCATTTCTTCTAGAATGGACTAACTATGCAACCCAATGTTTGGCAATGGAGAGTGAGGAAACAACGACATCTCATGTTCCCTTTAGGATCCTAGAACATTTTTTTATGTGGCTACATAATCTCCTCTAACCAATGTTTTTTTTATTTTTAGTACATACCTCTAGAGATGCCTTTACCTTTATCGATTCATATCTTATCTATTCTTTATCATGAAGAGTAATACAAAATTCTTACTTGAACTAATAATTTATTTTCTTAGTTAGTACTTACCAAAGAGATATCAGATTTACCTTTCTATGCATTGATTATGAAGGACTTTTCATTCTTGATAAGGTTGTATAGATTTTCTCTCCTCATCAAGATTGCATCCTTCATTTACATATACATTAAGTGTTACTACATCTACCACTACACCACACCAAATAAATTAAGTGATAATACATCTACCTCCACTTGATCAATAGAGTTTTCACTTATAGAAAAATTGATGTTACACTATTTTTAAACCTCAACACACCTTAAACATATATTAAACCTTTTAGATACCACATTTCTTTCTCTTCCTTGATTTTTTGTTTTTATATTTTGAAATTCATACATTTTCAAGTACAATAAAAATTTATTCTAACAACGATTCTTTGTTTTCTCTCAATTTTCTCTAAATTTTGATTCATAAAAACTTAAAAAAATATATATAAAATAAAATCTTAAAAAATGGCTTCTTAATATTGTTAGAGAAAGAGTTTTACTTTCATTGAAGTTGAAACTCCACTTTTCGTTTTGACAAAAGTTGCAAGTCCACTATGATAAATTTGAGTTATCAAATCTATCGTATGAAGATTCACACTTTCATATTTCACAAAAGTTAAAAATAACCTTAAAGTTGAGTTATCAAATCTATCATATGAAGATTTACACTTTAATATTTCACAATAGTTAAAAATAACTTTTGATAATGTTGCATAGGAAATAAGTTTGTTGTCATAAAGTGAAAGTGAACCTTTTACTCCAAAGAAAGTGAAATTTAATGTTGCATAGGAAATAAGTTTGTTTTCATAAAGTGAAAGTGAACCTTTTACTCCAAAGAAAGTGAAATTTGTTCTATGGTAATGTTAGATTGGAGTAAAAGTAAAATTTTAACTCTAGTAAAAGTGAAAGTTTACCTTTGATAATGCTATGGTAGAGTTAAGCTCATTTTGATTGAAGTGAAAATACAATTTTAACTATGACCAAAGTGAAATAGAAGTCTGATGAAAAGTTAGTTTTTCACTTGATGAAATAAAAGAGTTAAATGTCCTCCAATGATTGGGAAAAAAAATGGTTTTTGAATTAATCAAAAGTGAATACCGAATGCTAATAAAGTGTTTAAGTTTCATTGATACATTCCATGCAAAATTTAAATCTTCGAATCTATTTTTCAGATTTTACAAAGTTATTTTTCTAATTGAAAGTTGTTCATGTTGCCTTTCAACCCACCTTTCGCTTCACTTTTAAAATCTTTGTGGAGTAAAAAATTATGTTTATGTGCCAATGAAAGTGAAAAGTATCACTTAATAATTTTTAAATTTCATCGATTTGAAATTATACTATACTTGATTTCTTGATTAGTAGTTGAATAGTCTTGTCTAACATGAATGGTATTACTACTTTGAATCTTACTAAATGTATAATCCTATGAATTCGTCATGGTGAAATTTGAATCCCACTTTACTTATGTAGGAAGATACGCATTGTTTTCTTCACCATATATCTTATTTGATAAGTATTGTATAAGTATAATTCTGTGTTGTTAGATAAATTAAATAGAGATTTTATTTTGTGTATTTATCTTAGAAATTATATTATATTATCAATGAATAAATGAATTGGTTTAGTTTTATATCAATAAATTTTTTTATAAAGTTAATTGTTTTATTTTTTATTTTGATATACAAAGCATGTCTCCTAGAAGGTCAACCCCTAGAACTCCCAAGCAATCATGTAAGTGGATATTCCATTTATTAAACTAGTTGAACAAGTAGATAGTGACATGGATATTATACTAGAATAATTCACACCCATCATCTAATTGGATAAACCTAAAATTGAGACAGTGAAACCTATATTAAAAGACACTAATATCTATAGAAAATTGGCTATTTTTTCTAAGATAGGAGTATTTATAGAAAATTTAGAGAAAAATATAATTTGGATATAACCCTTCCAAGTGATCCCAACATGAGAAATGTATATGATATGTTGTTTTATAATATGAGGTCACACTTGCACACCATATCTTTTATAGATCCTTCCATGGCATGCTCAGAAGAAATTGACTCGATAACAAAAGACACAGATTCTAAGAACATAATTTTTTTAAATGATGAAGAGATATGCATAGCTTCCCTTCAACCATATGAGATAGAAAAGTATTACAAACTCCACCAGTTACAAAAGCACATGATTACTAGTTTTGTTGAAAATTTCCATCAAAATAATGACATTAAAAATATTTTGGCAGGATGGTGAGTGGAAGACAAAAGGATTTTTGGAAAAAATGATGGGGTTTACACAATAGTTAACTTGATAGATCCATATATTTGTTCTATGCCATTAATTTCTAGGTTTTATAAAGAATATGCATGCATTTCAAAGATGCATGGATACCTATGGTTTAGATTGTCATCACAACTAACTCAATTTTCAACTAGGCAACCAATTTGTCTCATTCTTTAAATAGAGGAGTTGAAAGAGAAAGAAAAATCAATCCTAAAACATTTCTTACATTTTATATGGCCAATTATTTATTTGATTACTAATGTTTTTGAAAATTTCCATCAAGATAATGGCATTAAAAATATTTTGGGAGGATGGTGAGTGGAAAACAAAAGGATTTTTGGAAAGAATGACGGGGTTTACATAATAGTTAACTTGAGAGATCCATATATTTTTTCCATGACATTAATTTCTACGTTGTATAAAGAATATGCATGCATTTCAAACATGCATGGGTACCTATGGTTTAGATTGTCATCACAACTAACTCAATTTTCAACTAGGCAACCAATTTGTCCCATTCTTTAAATAGAGGAATTGAAAGAGAAAGAAAACTCAATCCTAAAACATTTCTTGCATTTTATATGGCCACTTATTTATTAGATATTATCTATGAAATAAACCCTTTTCCAAGGTTAAATTGGAGTTGAAACATAATACATCATCCATTTCATGTTTACTACAAGGAATTGTGCAAAAACATGTATAAAAGGAATTACACACAACTTTGTGTTTTTTCTTTGATCCTATATATAATATGATTTTATGTAATGAGTGTCCCAAATTGAGTAAGGAGGAAATGACAATATTAAGAAGTATTTATAATCGATTCCTCTAGTAATATCATACATATTTAATAATTTATGTGCTCACTACCCCTAATTTGCTACATAAATGTGTTCCCAATAGATTAGTTATTGAAAAAATATCTTATCAAAGTATTCTTCAAGATTTCAATGCTTCATTAGCTAAGAATTCCAAAAAAGAAACATTCATTACACATAACATGTACATTGGTCATTATGGGATCATGAATTCAAATAATGACAAGTAAGAAGTCAACGAAATGATAGAGTATATATATCCTCAAGGAAAATTTAGGATACATGACCCTGAGGACTAGTTGCAAAACACATTTTTTATGTTTATATCACTTGGTCTTATGCCCATGAGCATTGAGACCATGAAGTGCCTTATGAAAATTCATCAGCATGGGAGGAAGTTATTGATATATTATAATCAAAATATTGAACCTCTACACATACACATGGCATGACTTTTCATGAGAAAATGGAAAGAATTAAAAAAAAAAATATTGAGGAAAAGAAATTAAAAAGGAGGAGGAAGAAGATAGAGTTAAAGAAAAAGAGGATAAGGAAAGAGAAGAGGATGAATACATAATCAGAGTAGAGGATGATAAATTGAGATAAGAAGAAGAAAAATAAATTATAGAAAAAGCCAAAAAACCAAGGCTGGAGAGATGTGAAAGGTAACTTAGAAAAATCCCAATTAGAAAGGGAGTTAGAGGAAGAAAAAAAAGAATGGGAAAGGAAATCAATGATGGAAATGGACAAATAACAAGTTTCAAAGAACAAACAAAATCATCAAGGGCATCAACATATTGATGAACCAACTAGTCAACTTGCTCGACATCAATCGTAATCTGGCCAACCCTCTAGTAATTTTATTTCCTTGACCATGGAAGACTTGGGAATTCGTAAACAAAGTGCCACATCCATAGGGAAGGTAATTAGAGGTAAGGGTACTCAGATGGATCAAGTAGCTACACCTAGTAGCTTGGAAAACCTTTATCCTAGGGAGAACAAAGCATATCAAATATTATTGAATAAGTAGATGATGTGGAGTTAATAGATTATAATAAAATAAAGTAAAATATAGTCAAACACACACAAAGGAGAATGCGAATTGATCTAGATAACATTTCCATATGCAATATATTAGACTGAGAGTCTTAGAAACAAAAAATTCTAAATTGATTAAGTTAATCTTAGCTAGATTAGCTATAACTCATGCTACCCTGGATAAAGTTAAATTAGAGAAAATTGACGTATAGAAACTAGAAAAGAAGACTGCAAATACTACAAATATGAACTCTCAATTTTGTATAAAAACAATTTATTTTGGAAAACAAATCAAGGAAAGACCCAATATCAACTTGAAAACTTGAATTTATCAAGTAAATATAGAAGTAGTAGATATAGAAATAGAGAGGAAGTGAATATATATCAAAACATAGGATACTAAGCTAAACCAATTTTTATGATATTGAACAATATTTAAGTTATTAGAATAGGGTGGTACATGAGGCCTAGAAACATATTGAAGAAGGGTGGATGCTTTACATTAAAATATGGGATTTTGATTGAAGACATCATCACTCAGTGTCAACTTCCCTCTTGTGGTCTACCAATTTTTTTTTTTTTTTTTTATCTCATAAACCCAATGGTAAATTGTTTTAGCATATGGTATAGATTCATGAAACAAAGGTGTGAAGTGTGTTAACTATTGAGAAAGGATACCTTCAAAATATCCTTATCAAATAAGTGATAAAAACAACTCAACTCAAATTTTCTTATTTTAAAATTGAGAAAAATGTTCAAATACATTTTCCCATAATGACTTATTTAAAGTTTTTTTTAACCAATGAGAGAATATTCACCCGAGTGTTAAGTTATAATTGGTTATCATAATGAACATTTGTAATTGTATATATAGAATAATTCAAAAAGTAATTTTAAAACTGAGAAATATGTTCAAATACATTTTGAACATAATGACTTATTTAAAGATTTTTTAACCAATGAGAGAATATTCACCCTAGTGTTAAGTTATAATTGGTTATCATAATGAACATTTGTAATTGTACATATAGAATAATTCAAAAAGTAATGAGGTATTTTTTATGCTATGCCTTTTTTTCAAGGAACTATTGAAGTCTTTTTTATGTTATGCCTTTTTTAGGAACTATTATTGTTAGAGAACTATTTCAAATACATTGATGAGAATCTAGTCATTAGCCATAGAATTTTATGACTAAAGGGAATTGTTCATGCATATTGAAGAATCAAGAATTTAGTCATTAGCCATGGAATTTTATAACTAAAGGGAATTGTTCATGCATATTGAATGTTGTGGATTAATTTGCAACTCAACATTTGCATGGTGTTTTATAATAATTTTTTTATTATATTTAAAGGGAATTGTTCATGCATATTGAATGTTGTGGATTAATTTGCAACTCAACATTTGCATGGTGTTTTATAAAAAAAAAATTATTATGTTTTATGCTATCTTGCTTTTAAGATTAAAAATTTATATCATTAGTTTCCTTCAACCAATTTACAATTATTGTTTTGTATTAAGTTTCGAATTTTTTTTTATAGGAAAGTATATGTTATTAAATACG
Organism: Picea engelmannii; assembly: GCA_009831015.1. NCBI lineage: Eukaryota > Viridiplantae > Streptophyta > Pinopsida > Pinales > Pinaceae > Picea > Picea engelmannii. Next base: position 89,546 of record ML794589.1, read on the forward strand.
ATAAATTCTATAGAACTATTTCTCATATATTAAATAATTAATAGTAATATTTTCTCTATGTTGAGAAATAACTCTCAAAATATTGTTTTTTTATATTTAAAATATAAATTACATAGTATATATTATTTTATGTTTATCAATATTTAGAAAACTATAAAAAGAAACATCACAATACATTGAAATGTCATCGAGAGGTTTTTTTTCTATTCATATGGATGGTTTTTCCATATCAAATAGGAGATTCTCTAATTAGGTATTTTTATTAGGATTAACTGTAAATGTGTTGAAACTGCATAGAATAGATCTAGCTAAACAATAATACACACATTTGCAGAGAAAATTTGAGAAAGAATAGAAGAATTCTCATTAATCGTTGTGAATAATAAATAATTTACACATGATATACTTTGTATAGCTCAATGAGTGCGCATTGGAGGAGAACCAATGCACCATAGTGGTGGTCTAGAGTGATTTGTACACACACCAATAGTTACGGGAGTGAAATACCACCTAGTCTAGTCTCTTAGGCAGTTACAGGAGTGAACTACCACCTAGTTGAGTTAACTAGTGAACTAGTCTTCAGTTAATTGAATGAAAAAAGAGTAGTGAGGAGTTAACTCAGGGAATCAAGGCTAATGTGACAGTCTGGTGATGATACCAAGGCAAGTTTGAATTAGCATGGTGATGATCCCAATGTTTCATGGTGACAAAGCCAATGGAGCATCTAAACTCAACTCAACTAGTCAAACTGAAGTCTCAACTGAAAGAGAATATTCTCCATGTGGGATATTCTCCCCTAAAATATAAGAGACTGGATAATGACTAATTATGCCTAATAAACAAGAAAAAACCTTAGGAAAAATAAATCCTATGTGTGTGAAGTAAATCCAACACCCCCCTGAACATCACTTTGGTGAAAATAAAGAATGGGTCCCAGAAACGAGGCCATGTTAGGTACCCAAATACAAAAGATACATTGAAAATAAAGTGAGGAAAGAAGGAAAACCTCATGGGAAAAACCCCCCTCAAGGTACAATGTATGCAAACAGAAGAACTATAGTTTCTAGGCAATTGTGTCCTTCACTCCAAGATGACTTCGTAGAGAATGGAATTTCTTCTCAGTGAAGGTCTTGGTGAATATGTTTGTCATTTGTTCTTTTGAAGGATAGAACTTTAAGTCGATGATCCCCTCATGCACTAAGTCCTAGATTTAGTGCATGTGGATCTTTATGTGCTTCATCCTCTACGTCTGAACTAGATCTATGTAGAACTTCAGAGTGCTCTAGTTGTCACACCAGATGATGATCGGACAATGAAACTGAATGCCCAATTCAGTGAGAAAATGTTGTAGCCACATTTATGTTAACTACCCATCCATACTCTACCTCGACTGAAGATAGAGAAATGACAACTTGCTTCTTGCTCGACCAATAGATAGGCTCGAAACCAAGATTGAGTGAGTAACCAGATGTGGACTTGCGATTAGTGTTATCGCCAACCTAGTCAGAATCAGTAAACCCGATGAGATATAATGTAGATTCTACTACACAACGAATCCCAAAGGTGATGGTTCCCTATATGTATCTAAGGATATGCTTTGCAGCTTTCCAATGTAGCTCATGCAACTCCTGCATGAACCTAGAAACTGTGCCAACTGCATATGAGAGGTCTATTTAGGAGTGTGAGAGATACAACAAGCTCCCCACTAGTTATCTATACAGTGCACTGTCAACCAATGGATTCTCCCCACCATCCTCAAGTTTACCTCCTGATAGGAAAGGAGTCAGAGTAGACTTGCAGTCTGTCATCTAAAATCTCTCAAGGAGATCTCGTGCATACTTGGATCGAGACAGTTTTATGCTTGATGCATATTGACTGATCTCGTGTCCAAGGAAGAAGTGTAGAAGACCCATTTCCGTCATCAAAAACCTATCATGTAGAATCCTCTTGACTGTAACAATCACTGAAGTCAAGCACCCAATGATCAACAAATCATCGACATACAAAAATACAAGTAGAAGTGAATGAGTCGTCCTGAGAATGTAGAAATTCGGGTATGATTTACAACATACACAGTTCTGTGACAATAGGTAGGAATCAATATTGGCATACCATGCCCTCAGAGCTTACTTGAGGCCATAAAGTGACTTCTTCACTCGATAGACCAAAGATTAGTCCTGCATAAATCCCTGGGGCTACTTCATATAGATATCCTCAAAGATAACATCGTGAAGTAATGTATTCTTCATGTCCATCTGATGGAATTCCCATTCTTTGTTGTCGCAATGGAAAGTGCCAATCCTATGGAATCCATCTTCCCTACTGGAGAGAAGGTCTCATCATAGTCAATACGATGAACCTACTAAAAGCCTTTAGAAATAATCCTGGATTTGTATCTGCTAATCTGTCCATCCATTGTGCTCCTGGTCCTGTAGAACCATCTACATCTGACAAGTTTCCTCCATTTAGGAAGGAGAACCAGATCAAAATTCTAGTTCTCGAGGAGGGAGTTGTATTCCTCCTTCATGGAGGATTCCCAAAAGGGGTTTCCAGCAGCCTCGCCATAACACTGTGGATCTGAAGACTGAAACAAGAAAAGATGTCTTGAAGGCAATGGTTCACTAGAAATGAGTGCAACAGAAGGATCCTCGAAATCATATCGATTCCTCCTAGTATCGGCTACATCACCAACGATATCTTCTACATCCTGAAGAGTATTCTGTGCCCGCTTGGGCCTCTTCTCTAGCTCTCAAACTGCATCTGGATTATATGACTCTGCATATGACTGTACTAAATCTGATTCTGAATCATCTAAGTCCTCTGAATCAGAACTCTCATTTGACGAAGATTCGGTATGTGCATTCATATCATCTCGGACAGGTGGAAGAGTGAAGGTGTCTACATGCGGTTACTGAGGTACATGCAAGACACTTTCCTCCAGTTGGACACTAATGATGAGCCGATCTGAGGAAATATCAATAAGACAATATCCCTTCACAGCGTTGGGGTATCCAACAAAAATGCACTCAGTGATATGTGGATCAAGTGCCTTCCTCTTTTCAGAGGGAATCATGGCCCATGCACGTGAACCGAAAATGCGAAAGTGGGTCACTTCTGATTTGATGCCGCTCCAAGCCTCATAAGGGGTCTTATCCTTGATGGATCTATGAGGAGATATATTTTGGATGTATTTTGCAAAATTAAGTTCTTTGACCCATAGTCTATGTGGTAGTGACTTTGCATGCAACATGCAAGATGCCATCTCCTTTAGAGAACTGTTTTTCCGCTCAAGAAATTTGTTTTGCTGCAGAGTATAGGGAACTGTGTGCTGCAACTGAATCCTTGCCACATGGAAAAGATTATGGATCTCATGATTTACATACTCTCCCTCGTTATCAGTTTGAAGGACTTTGATCTTCTTTCTGGACTGTGTCTCAACCAGGGCTTTGAAATATTTGAGGTGTTGAGAGACCTTAGATTTTTTCCTGAGAAAGTAGATCCAAGTAAAACGTGAGAAATCATCAACAAAAGTGAGAACAAACCTCGCTTTTTTTATCGATGAATTTAGAAAAGGACCCATGAGGTCACTATGGATCAGATCTAAAGGTGTAGAGGCTCTTTAAGACTTTCCTTTGTCGAATTTCTCTTAAGGGTGTTTCCTGATAACACATCCCTCACACACTCCCTTGGAGAAATGGATGTTTGGTAGACCATCAACAAATATGTGCTTGCTAATCTGTTGCATGTATCTGAAATTCAAATGTCCAAACCTTTCATTCCATATCCTACTACTTTCATCAGCATGAGTAAGAAGTAAAGAAAAATCAGGTTCAATGAATTCAGAAAAGGTATACAATTTAGACTAATGATTTACCTCACCGATAGAAACCTTGGATTTGGTTTTCATGTCGTAGATGTCCACGAAATTTGGTGTGAATATGAATTTCTTTCTGATTCCAGAATTCATCATCTAATACACAAAGAGAAGGTTGACAAAAACTTTGGGAATGTGCAACACATTCTCGAAGCTTCCGCTGGTGAGTTCAATCCTTCATTTTTCAGTGAATTTGACAGAAGATATGCCCCCCATCAAAATATGAGGACCTTTGCATGCATCCAAAGAACAATATACTTCTTTTGAGGCATCCATGTGATGTGACTCTCCTAAATCAGTGATCCAAGCACAGGGAGAGGAGTTGATGGCAATCAAGGCATGTCTAGAATTGTCTTTCTTGGAATTTAGATGTTCTGGCTTCTTCTTCTTGGCACCCTCGGGGATGTGATCTCCAAGGTTGTTTTGATGAAGTATTTGAGACATTAGATATATTTTTTTTTGCATGCATGTGGATTCTGAATGGAATCCTTTTTTATAGTACATGCATTTCTCTCCTTTGCTTCCCTTTTCTCCTTTGGATATGGAGGCATTGGTGAAGGGTTTTGTGTACCATTCCTTCTTCGGATGTGCATGAGCTTTCCATTTATCTTTATCTTTAGATTTCTGATATTTGTGGTTACCATCATGCACAATGAGTGCATGCACCCTTGGGCCTTTGATTGTTCCCATGTTGATGAGCTTAGTTTTCTCTTGTGTCAAGGATTCGATAAAGTCCTCAAGAGAAGGCATCTTCCAGGTGGCTCCAGAGGTGAATCTAGAAGTATGGAATGTGGATACAAATACATAGAATTAAGGACCAATCTTGGATAGAATGGTGAGAACCATTTGTTTCTCCTTCGTAGATTTATCAACCCTGCAAGATTTGAGTTGCGACAGTAAATCCGTACATTTTGTAAAGAAATCTTGAATATTTTTGAATCTTTTTGGATCCAATGTGAGGAGCTCCACCTCCAACATGTGTCCCCTCATCTCATTCTATTTTCCAAATATACCTTCCAAGGTTTTCCAGGCTTCATTGGGAGTCTTACAGGAAAATATGTAAAAAAGGAGATCGGGAGAAGTAAGACTGCAAATGGTTCTGAGTGCCCCATCCATGTGATTTAAGCACTTGGATTTTTCTATGGCTGATGTCGGTTATGTATCTGTATTCAAGGTTAACCTATAAAACCCTCTGGTTCAGATATGTATGTCTATTTTCTCCTTCCATGAAAAATAGTTGTAAGGTGTAAGAATGAATTCTTTTTGGAAATCCATCTTTCCGTTGTCTTCAATCTTTTGTACCTGCAAAACATTTTGGTTGTAGATTTTCCTTAGCATTCTGTTGGATCTGATACCATGTAAATGTGTTGAACCTACACATAATATATATATATATATATATATATATATAAACAATAATACACACATTTGCGGAGAAAAAATGAGAAATAAGGAGAAGCAGAGAAAGAATAGAAGATTTCTCATTAACCATTGTGAATAATAAATAATTTACACATGATATAATCTGTATAGCTCAATGAGTGTGCACTGGAGGAGAAACAATGTGCCATAGTGGTGGTCTAGAGTGATCTGGACACACACCATCAGTTACGGGAGTGAACTGCCACCTAGTCTAGTCTCTGAGGCAGTTACAGGAGTGAACTGCCACCTAGTTGAGTTAACTAGTCAACTAGTCTTCAATTAACTGTCTGAACAAAGATTAGTGAGGCGTTAACTTAGGGAATCAAGGCTAATGCGACAGTCTGGTGATGATACCAAGGCAATTTCGAATTATCATGGTGATGATCCCAATGTTTCATGGTGACAAAACCAATGCAGCATCTAAACTCAACTCAACTAGTCAAACTGAAGTGTCAATTGAAAGAGAATATTATTCAGGTGGAATATTCTCCCCTAAAATATAGGAGACTGGATATTGACTAATTATGACTAATAAACAAGGAAAAACCTTACGAAAAATAAATCCTAGGTGTGTGTGAAGTAACTCCAACATTAACCCTTACAATCGACATTTGAGTATTTAGCCTTGCCAATAGAATTGGGACTAGAAGGAGGGCCTTGTATGGTTGATTTAGATCCCAGGGTTTATTTAGTCCCCAATACTCGGTCATATCCAAAAAAACCACATTGAGATACTGAGGTTCCAAATCCCTAGATATCTTTTAAACATTCTAATATTAAATATTTGGAAAAAATAGAACATAATATTAAGATTGAAATTCCATACACAATATCAAATGAAAAAGTAAATTCATTTAAATGAATAACTGGGGCATATGCCAAACAAGTTGGTGCCTTATATGTTTATGCGTTACTTCCTTGAAGGAGTACTACTCAAGGAGTTACTAAAATAGAACATTGTCCATACTATGGAGGATTTATTTGAATTATCATTGCAAGATATTTATCAACCTATAAAATTAATTACTCCAACTCTAAATCCTACCACATCCCATATAGTAACTTAACTTTTCCAAATCCATTCAAAATCAGAATCAGTCTTAGAAAAATTGTATACTAGATTTGTGTTCTCATAGATGGATAAAAAACTATAACCAACCCTAATTAGTACAAGATACTTTGGCATATTTTTAGCAGATGCACAATTTACATAAACATCTCAAATGTCTTTTGCCAAAATATGATCTTGATCTATCTATACCATAAAAATATGATATTGAGAAATTTATATTGGAAATTATAGTATTGAATGCATAACAAGAATATGTAGTATCCCATTGGTTCCATTGTACCTTTTAAAGTTAATGTTCAACATGGTATTTTAATTTTCCAATAAGGTCAATAACAAGCTCGGGTGATTTTCAAAAGGATTTGGTCGACAAATTTGAGGAAGAAACTACTATGGGAGACTCAATGGATTAATTGTTTTCATTAATATAGATTCAATGAATTCAACCAAATATTCACAATAGTCATCAATAAATTCAAGACAGACACAAAACCTAATCAAGAACTTCAAATACAGGTTTATGTAAGTGCCTTATCGACCCTTATTTCCATGTTCATAAAACAATCTAGAAAGAATGTTTGATCTCAAAACTTTGAGGAGGATAAGAAGGTATACTTTGAAATGATGGGATGTAAGGAAAGTCACACAACATATTCTAAGAAAGAAATTATACAACCTAAGTAGAATGTCATCTTTCCTAGAACACAACTAAAAGAAACCACAAAAGGAAAAGAAAAATATTCTATGGATATGGATAACCTGCATAAAAATGATTATACAATTAAAAAATAAGATCCTAAATATAAATATAAATTATAGATAAGTTACTTCAACACAACATCCATATATGCCATTCTTTAGAAAACCTATACCTCCAAAATGCCTTTAACCCCCACCTCTAAATTTGAATATTGACCTAGAGGGGTAGTTATCAAAAAAAATTGTAACTACAACTAAGTGAATCATTAAGAAAAATATTGTTTGCAATGTATTAATTCCATGAACTTTATATCTAATCATTTTATGGATGAATGCATTCAAATCGAAGAATATAGTGATCACATAGAAAGAGAGGTAGAGGAGTAACTTGAGGGATAACCTAGTGAAATAACTATGATTTTTTGGATACAATTTTTTTGTCTTTAATTTGTATGAAGGGGAGGAATAGGAAAAAAAATTACATGTACAAATTGATTATAACCTCTAAAATAAGATATTTTTCCAACATAAATTTTCATCTAACTTTTTTGTATGAAGGGGAGGAATAAGAAAAAAAATTACATGTACAAACTTATTATAATCTCTAAAGTAAGATATTTTTTCAGCATAAATTTTCATCTAACTCTCAAAGTTCAAACAACCAGAAAAGTTGGATTGTATCCCCTACTATTAGAACTACTTTTGATACTCCAAAAACTAGTAATCCTTCCAATAGTATAGTAATCAATATTCCATGGACTATAATGTAGTTCACGATCTAAAGAAAATTAAAAAGATATCTCAATTGTTGATGTATGCAAGATTGCTTAGCTAAGAAAGTTGTTGTAGAATTATTTAAATGATAATGATATATAGCCATCAATTGTCACACAAAAATGTTACTAAAAAAACAACTAATAACTTGTATAATAAAACAATAAATGCTTCTCTTTTAGGTAAAAGGTCTAAATCTCAAACTCCAACATTTTTTTTGCTAACCTTTAATATTTTTAATAAAAAATTGCACAATAGTTTGGTGGATTCAAGAGCTTCTTTAAGAAGTTAGAGGTAAACGTTATGGGATAACTAAAGGATGTTTAAAGGATGTTTAAATTTGTGTAGCCTCTAATCCTAAAATTCCCCAAATTATTGATATTATCACGGTGGACATTCCAAAGAATATGGTTTATTGTTCAATAGGAATAGGTCTCAAAATATCCAAGTTTATTTTGCTTCTAATTGGTCACATCTTTGGCTTACCTAGAATGGAGAACCAAATAAAATTCGAATTGACTGCAAGTATGAAAAACACAGTGATAGATCTAAAATCCAATAATGAACCATATTCATATAAATTTTCAATCTTTGGAAATTAATCTTTTTATTCATTATTTGATAATTTTTTTATAGTAGAAGCTTCCCTTATTCCTCAAAATAAACAATATGAACAAGATTGCAAGAAAACATTTTTTTTAGGAACACAATGTAATATAATTGATGTAAATAGCATATATAAAACTGATTTAGTAGTACTTACGGATATTTGCACACTTTTCTTTGACGGTTCCACATCTTAAGAAGGAACAAGAGTTAGTTGTTTTACAGTAGATCCCCTAGGAAAAAATAGTTTCATTTCTTGAAAATTTGAATGTGATCGTATGAATAATACTACATAATATGAAGAACGAGTATAGAGTCTTAAAAAGGCCATATACTTATAAATTAAAAACATAATATATTTTTGGAGAAAAATCAATGTAAGGAAAATAAAAAACACAATACATTTTAAATCTTATTTTAGTCTAGGGAATGAGATGGATAAAATTGTGGGAAGAACATCCATTTGAGTTTGTACTCCATCTTCATGAGAATATATACAATAGAGAGATGGTTGAATTGGTTGTACTCGCTCCAACTAATCCTTTGTTATGTTGTATTTATCCTCTACATACATTTACTTACTTTAGTATATTTGTTCACATATTATCTTATTCTAGTGCATAATATATGATGACTATTAGAAAGGCCTAAGAGCGTCCTCAACAAGTCTCCATATCCAAAGAAATACCAGTGAGAGGTGTTAAGGCTTATTGACAATTTTGAAGTTTTTAATATATTTTCCATTCCTCAAATTGATAATACATTAGAAAAATATTTAGCTGTACTACTAGCTCTAGGTTAGTGACTGCTACCTCTAGGTTAACTATGCTAGAAGACTTTGAGACAAGTAGGTTTCTATTGAATTACTTTATTAACCTTCACTCCCACATAATATCACCAACTTTGGATTTTTCGAAGATGATGAGAAAATCATAAAATTTATTACCAATCAAAATAATTTCAAATATGTTTTAATAGATGACAAAGAAAATAATAAAACATTAGAATTTAATGAAGAAGGAATGGATGAATTAACAACTAATACTATTCCAAAAGGTGTGGTTATCTTAGAGAGATTGTTTGGCTTGCAAGATAAGTTCAAGAGAGAATCCAACGTGAAAACAAACATTTCAAAATTTAGGACATGGGATTATTAATATTGGAATGAATGGAAATCCAAAAAATGTCAATTTTAGGATATGTTGATCTAAAGAAAAAATAAACATATATAAAACTGTTTTGAAAATATCAAGACATGTTCATATGGACATATGATGACATGAAAACTTACAACAAACAAATTATCCAACATAAACATAAATTCTTATCAGAAAGGATGTCAAATATTTTTAACAAAAATTACACATGATACATCCTTCCTTAAAACCCCAAGTGAAAAAAAAGTTGAGAAAACTCCTTGAAGATAAAATTGTCTTTTAAGTTCAACATTCTTCCTGGACGAAAAATTGTTTCTAGTTATAAATAAAACCAATAAAATTCACTTATTTTTCAATTTTGGAATTTAATAAAGTCTCTAAAAAAATATACCCATCATATACCACCTATGGATTGGATTCTACATATTTTATTAGGACCTTAAATGTATTAATTCTTTGAATGGTTTTTTTTAGGTATAATAATGTTAATATTTATTATGCTTATGCAATGTTTAAGACCAAATGAGAACCTTTTATTTTTAAAAGGAAACTTTGTAAAGAAAAAAAATGTTTGCATTCACCAAAGGAATGTTATTAAGACCTATCATATTGAAATAAGGTATCACTATGGATTCTAAATATGTCAAAGTCATATCTCAACTTCCCTTTCCGCATAATAAGAAATAAATGTAACTTTTTTTGGGAAGACTAATTTTGTGAGAACATTTATGCCTAAATTTGTCGAAAATATCAAATAACTTAAAAAAAAGGTTATGAACAGAAATCCTTCAAAAAATTAAAACTACAATAGCTAACACTCTAGTTTTAAGCAGTCTTAATTTCAATCATATTATATTTTTTATAATATTTGAACTCATCATTCTTTGGAAGTGATATTAACAAAAAAGTGATTTTCCTATTTTCTTTATGAGTACAAATTTACAGGGGTAGAATTAAATTATTCAACCAAAAAACAAAAGAGCATATGTTGTTTTTAGGGATATGAAGCACTTTAGATCCTATATTCTCAAAAACTATACTAAAGTTATTATTCCTCATCCGAGAGTCATATCACTTGTCATTTAGAAAGAATGAGGGGAAAGAAGAGGAAACTAGTTGATAGCTATCAAGGAGTACAACCTAGAGTTTAAACCTACTCATATGATACATCGACGAGGAGTTTGTAATTTAGTAGCATAATCACACAATTATTCATTAAAGGAAAAAGAAGGATGTGATAATGAACTCTTTTTTTTTTTTATCCCCAATGAGGGCATTTATTTATTCCGAGTGATTGAGGCTCGTGGTATTCTAACTTGAAATACCTCTTACACCATGGGACAAGTACGAGTCATCTAAACTCCAAGGGAAAAAGGATGTTAAGGATAAAACATCTACAACTGAATCTTGGGAATAGAATCCTTCTCTAGAAAAACTATGACAATGTTTTGTTATGGTGTTTTGAAAAGGAAGATGCAAACAAATATTTAAGGGTTCTCCATGATGGGTGAGGCCATTTCGAGAGAGAAACCACTTTTCACAGATTAATTCCTAAATATTGAGTTATTAAATTTATATTTTTACAGTAGAGTTGTTAGTATTGGTTAGTTGGACCTTTTAATTGTAATTGTACCCTTTGTCTCCTATATATACCAAGTAGACTTAATTTTAGGAGGATCTCATCTTGTGCATTTGTTATATTGTAAAAGGAGGTGTCCCTCATAAAGAGGCTTCTCGTTCATTCTTATTTATAATTCTCAAGGAACAAATTTGCTTCTCTTTATATTTTGATTCTATCTAGGTGTTTTTTTCCTAAATTTGGTTTTAGCTTACGATCCTTGGGTTTGTCTCCTTCAAATGATTCATGTTGGTATTTTCAATATAATGTTTTTTGGATAGTTGAAGACTATTAATTTTTTTGAGACTGAGGAAACATAGCTAAGTACTTATGGTCAAAATTTTAGGTTTTGGTTCACTATACTTTAAAATATATACTTTGTTAGGGTTTTTACTAGTGCTGAAATTAGTTTCAAACAAGTCATACTCGTATTTTCACTATAATTGTTTTCTTGGATAGTTTTAAAATGTGAAATTTTTGGGATCTTGGTAATCAAAGAGAAATACAAGTGGTCAAAATTATAGTTTTTTTTTCACTATTATTGTGAAGATATACCCTAAATATTATGGTTCTTTACTAGTCTTGAAAGTACGCACAAAAAGGTGTTTTTGGTAAAATTCTCATTAATAGAGCTAGAAAAATCCAAATTGATTGCCACATGTTCTATTGTAGAGAAACATATCAAGATACTACAGACCAAAATTTTAGACCTAGACGAGCTAAAATTTTAGAGATACTTCAAGAGAAAGGTTGACCAACAAGATAGTATATAAACCAAGGTTTTTAAAGGTATTTTAACTTGAAATTAGCGTAAATTTTGATTGAAATATCTATTTTTGTTGATTCAAAAATTTTGATAGAGAGAAAAAAGAGGATTATTATTATTTCTCACATGGTAAACAATTCTATAAATATTTGTGCTCTTACAAAACCTATAAAGAACTCATACATATGTATAAAAGTGAAGAATTAAGGTATTGGGTATCTCTTTGAGGAAATAATTTAATGAAATGGATGATACTATGTTGAAAAAGGTTGATTTGGCACTTTTGTAAGAATTACTTAAAAGGGAAATGTATCAAAAGATGGAACAATTACACAATTATGTGGTAGAAATGCTCTTATAGACCCTAGATGAGAGGTTCCCTAAATGTGATAATGTGAAGAAATGAAAGCATGAAAATAGGGAGAAATTTTTTTTTGAACCCTAGTCATGTATGAGGAAGATTTTAACAAATTTGAAGAACATGAATATTGAGTTCCAAAATCACGATTATTCATCACTCCAAGATTCACATCATCTGAGGTTCAACTCGACACCGAGGAACTACTTCACTCCTAATATTGATATGAGTAAGTTTGGTGGTAAAGATCATATAACATGGATATCATAGATGGACTAATTATTTTATATACACCAACTAACAACGTTAAAAAAGGAAACCCTTGCATCCTTGTATTTAGAACCATATCAATTTGTTTTGTACCAATGGTTTTATGAATGAAAAAAGGATTATATTGTCTCTTGGTCCATGTTTATGGATGAATTGATAGTACATTGTGGGGCTATTAAGAACAATAAATTATTTAGTTAATTGAAAAATATCTATCAAAGAGGTATAATAATAGAGCACATTCAACAATTCAAAAATATGATACTCGGGGTAAAATACATCCCAAGGGATAATTTGTTAGATCTCTTTATGGGCACTTTAAAGTAGAGAATTTAACATTAGGTGCATCTCTTTGAACCTACTCAAGCATGATTTCAATGTGGCAAGGAAAGTGGAAATTAAAAATATGTCTACTAGAATGGTGGTTGCTAACAATTATAGATATAATTGTGTTCCCTCTCCTAACCTTACTCAACCTACAAGGTTGACACCTTAGAAAATGGATGAAATAATATCAAAGGGAAATTTCAAGGTCTTGTTCACTATAATTTTAAAAAAATGGGATATGGAAATTAGGGTATTTGACTAGTTCTAAAAGTAATCCCAAACATAGGTTCTTGGTAAAACTATCATATCTAAAGCTAGAAAAATCCAAATTGAGTTCCACAAGTTCCATTGTAAAGAAGATAGATCATAGTATTTTAGGTCCAAAATTATAAATAATAATTGGTACACTTGGTGTTATGAACCAATTCCTTGAGACTGATAAAAATTTAATGAATACATACGAATTCAAGGGGGAAACCTCCTTAGGATACCCATTTAGACCTCAAATTTCCCCTAATGGAAGTAGTCTGACCAAAGTTGGTAAGTATTTCAATACATACATTGTAGAAAAATCGAAGCTAAAAAAAGGTGAAAAACACTTTGGTAATGGAATCAAAGGTGTTATGGGTATTGTCAGGTTGATCAATATACCATTTAGTAGCCACACCTATGAGGGTGTGTTGAAACAATTATATTCCAATCTAATCATATGTGATGCTATAAGATGATCACCAAAGGTGAAATGACATTATATGATTGGTGGGGTCCTCTCTAACACAACCCTCAAATTTAGGGATATTAGAGGGTGAACTTGTCAACATGGTTGACCAAGTAGCACCATGTTGAATAGGATCATTAATATTTTTTATTAAATATGGGAGATTAAACCCCAACATATAAGATAAGGGAGGTTAATATTGTGCTTGATCTTGGTTTTTAATTGGATTAGCTCCAACCATGATGAGAGCTATGGTTGTATTTAGGGTATACGAAAGTGGACTAGTGGAAGGGAGCCTAACTCCAATAACACCTAAAATATATTTCCTTGAAGGGGATGAGGATTTTGAATACGAGGAGGATTAATTTTTTGAATTCAAAGATATTGAGTCCAAAGAACGACTAGGATTACTACTATAAATAATTGAGTGAGAGACAAGACGTGACCGAGAATCCATAAGGTAGGTAGCAATGAGGGTATATGAGATAGTCTCATTGGGGGCACAATGGCTCCTAGGTGTAAATAAATCTCAGAAAATATGGTAAATATATCAATGAAATAGAGTTGAAAAATCATACAACCAATCAAGAAGTGATCAAACATCAATATTATGTGTACATGTGGTGCAATAAGTGGTTTTGAGTGTGTTAGAATCATAATGTGAGTGTCCTCATTGAAACTTCCATCCTAAAAAAAATAGAGTATATCCAAAAGATAAACTAAAGGCACTCAAAAAATCTTAGACTATGAGTCTACCAAACCCTTTCCTCAAAATGGTTGAAGGCACCACCAAAGAAACATAATAAAAAATATAATAAGGGACTTCTAAACACCTACCAATAGAGGTAATGAAATCCAATATGAATATGAGTGAAGGTATGAATGATATTGTTATAACTATGAGACAAAGGATTATGAGATCCAAATGGATTATAGAAATGTGTCTCTAGTTCCCTCTCTCCCACAAGAGCCACCTAGGTAGGAATCTAGTAGAATGGTCACTAATCTACCACTTCATAGGTACATGCAACAATTTACCTTGCCTTAAAGTTGAAATCAAATGATTAGGGGATCTTCAGTGTTGGAAGAGATAGGAATCTTAATCAAAACTTATATCCCAACTTTTTCATTATCCACTTCAAAGAGAATTCCTATTGTTAAATGGGTCTTGATCATATCCTATAGAATGTGCTATGATCCAAAATCAAAATATATCATAATAATTGAACGAAGAAGTAAATCCATGAATTAATAATGATAAAGAGTCAAATGCTGGTAATCCACTTCAATGGGGAAGCCTCCTATTGCAATACATCAAATGCACAAGATAAGATTCCTATATAAAGTAATCTCCTTTATTTTAAATAGGAGATAATGTGAGCATGATGTAAATTACCCTAAGATGACCTAATCATAAATAATAAACTCACAATAAATGAGTGTTAGGAACTTAGCATAGGGCTTTAGAGGACTTAACATAAAGGATTTGAAGTTCTCTAAGTAATCAACCACTATGTTTTATATGTGAATTGTTTAAGTTCTTTAATTAGTCAACAAGTGTGTTTTATATGTGAATTGTTGTGACAAATTATTTGGATTCCTATCCCCACAACCATAACTTAACAACAAAAATGTTTTGGCCCCCAGTGGGGATTTAATGTGTTAATTTAAATGGTTACTTTTAGGTTAATCTTGGGGTCATGAATCAAGAATATACTTAGAGATTGAAATATATATACTTGTGGTGTAACCAAATTCAAAATGATATACTTGAATAAAAAATAATTTCAATTAAAGATATTTGAAAATACAATGCTAGCTCAAAGGAAGATAAATAATAGAGTAAAATGAACTTTTTCTTTATCCTAGCAGAACTTCTAATAAAAAAATGAGCATTACCCGATTCAAATGAGAAAGAAATAATTCTATTTCAACTTATCTATGGAATAGAATATGAATGGACATGCAATTTCCAAAATGAAAAGTGAGATGAGTAAGTCAAATACTTAGAAACAAAGGAGGTTTGTTTTTAAAACTTGACTAACTTTTATTTTTGAAATAAAAGGCTTCTTATAACAAAACCAAAAAATAGTTAGAAGTTGAAAAAGAAGGGAAGACATAGATGGAAAAAGAAAAGACAAATGCTTTAATTAAAAATAAAAAACTAAGGAAAAGTATTAATACAAAGAGGATTTTTTTCTTCATCCAAATTTCATGTGATTTGAAGAAAATATAAAGAATATACAATCAAGCAAAGGTTATGTAATAACTATTTTAAACTAGAAATATGAAATGCAATCAAGGGAAACCCTAAGAGTATAAGATACTAGGAACTCTAGTGGGGCTCATCTCTACCAACAATGTTTCCCTAAAAGTTCATTATAGTACATCAATAACCATGTATAATCTGAAAAGGACCCTACAAGGGATTGCTTGCACTAAGACAAAACTAGAAAACCAATTTAAAAAAAAAACTAAGCACAATGCATAAAACTACCCAAAACGTGCACTAGACTAGTGCAAAAATTGTATTAAAAGGTTGCATTGAATGAGTGCAAAAAACTATGTAGAAATATGAATTCGATGAGTGATGGAAACAAACCTAGAAACTACACTGGACTAGTGCAGAAATAGGGGTAGAAAAGTGTGTTGTGACTAAAATAGAAAAATGAAGCTGCTAGGTTGTAACTAAGGTAGAAATAGGGGTTTCCAAATAGGTAACATGTGGAAAAATAGAAAATGGAAGCAACATAAAACAACTTAAATCCCTAAGGACATGAATGCAATGGGTGAAGAGGGAAAGAAAAACACACCCATAATCAAGGAAGAAGATATGGATCAACTCCCTAGTGGAGTCACCATATGTTGGTGGGTTTTTGTTCGAGAGGGTAGAGAAAAACCCATTTAATCTCAACAATTGTGAGTTGAGCCACATATCATGGAGTTAAATTAAACATTATATTTATTTTAATAAACCAAATCCTAGTTGACATAAGATACAAAAAGTTAAATAATGAAATGAAATTTACTTGACATGAACATAAAGATTTGAAAAAAATCATATTCTCCATTACCACAATAGGAAGGAAAATAATGAACACCTATAGATTGGCTTGTTGAATTTGAATGCGATCCAAATGACCTCCTTGGTATGGGTCCTTCTCTTCCTTATGTGCATGTGAGTCCCTCCATGGTGCATAAATAAGGTAGATAATCCAGAAAAGATGAAATCAAGAAGAAGAGGTCCTCAAGATTCTTGTGTCATTTAGCATAACCTTACTTGTGAGGATGAATGGATGGATGGATGGAGTGATCTCAAATGCTTTATTCATAGTTACATGATCTTCTTTACAATGTTTAAAGATGACTAGAAAAAAGTTAAAAAATAGCAATTAGGGGATGCAAATGAGGGTTATGCTTGCCAACTGTGATGTATTCATGTGTAACTAATAAAAGTGCTGCAAGTGAGATATTTTAAGGTCATAAAACCCTCATCCTCAAGACTATAATTTATTGATGAATGTCAGCTACAATTATACATGTGTAGGATTTGTTAGTTGTTTTGGGTGAAACAAGGTGCTATGATTACAGACTAAGGAGGTCCTTCAAGTGATGTTGTTCCAAGGATAGGGTGTTGGTAAAAATGTGCAACAAAACATAATTGTTTCCATGCTAGAAAGAAATTGGTCCTAGTAGAATAAGGTAGTTCACACATCCCCTTGTGGAATTGCTACATGATGGCATAGCTTGTTGGAGTCACATTGAATAATAAAAGTAGAATTCAAGTTGGCTTTGTTAACTTCCAAGATAGATAGTCTCCAATTCTAAAAATGCAAGAGACTTGGACTTTAAAGATGGGAATGAATTATGAGTGAAGAGTTGGATCTTAAGATTTCTCACAGTTGAGAGTCAATGAGGATACTCTTGTAATGAAGGAACAAGAGAGCTAGGAACTATAGCTATAACTATAGACAAAACCATATCTAGTAGACATAACCATATAGACAGAACCATATGGATGGATGGAGTGATCTCAAATGCTTTATTCATAGTTACATGATCTTCTTTACAATGTTTAAAGATGACTAGATAAAAGTTAAAAAATAGCAATTAGGGGATGTAAATGAGGGTTATGCTTGCCAATTGTGATGTATTCATGTGTAACTAATAAAAGTGTTGCAAGTGAGATATTTTAAGGTCATAACACCCTCATCCTCAAGACTATAATTTATTGATGAATGTCACCTACAATTATACATGTGTAGGATTTGTTAGTTGTTTTGGGTGAAACAAGGTGCTATGATTGCAGAATAAGGAGGTCCTTCAAGTGATGTTGTTCCAAGGATAGGGTGTTGGTAAAAATGTGCAACAAAACATAATTGTTTCCATGCTAGGAAGCAATTGGTCCTAGTAGAATAAGGTAGTTCACACATCCCATTGTGGAATTTCTACATGATGGCATCGCTTGTTGGAGTCACATTGAAAAATAAAAGTAGAATTCGAGTTGGCTTTGTTAACTTCCAAGATAAATAGTCTCCAATTCTAAAAATGCAAGAGAATTGGACTTTAAAGATGGGAATGAATTCTTAGTGAAGAGTTGGATCTTAAGATTTCTCACAGTTGAGAATCAATGAGGATACTCTTGTAATGAAGGAACAAGCGAGCTAGGAACTATAGATAGAACTATAGAAAGAACCATATTTAGTAGTGAAATTAAAAATCCATAGTTAGATCCATGTTTTAGAGAAAGAGAGAGATGCCACATTGTTCTAGATTGGTCCTCTAATATTTTGGAGACCAAAAATATTCTCAATGGGGAGGCATGATCCGAAATGGATCTAAACAAGGGAATGGTTGTAAGAATCAATACATACAAGTGTATTTTTAAAATTAATGAAGGTTAGATAATAAAGGACAATGAACAATTTTAAAATTAAATGAGACAAAGAGAGGAAAAAAAGAATTAAACTAAATAGAAAAATGAAAATAGGAGAGAGAGAGAAATGGGAACTAAAGGGTATTTTTTCCAAAGATGAGAGTATGCATAGATATTCATGAGCTACATTTGTAACGTCCCCATCATTATGACTACAAGTGAAGAAACAATGCAATTTTTTTTTTTTTTTAGGAATGAAGGCGACGACGACAACAATTTAACCACACCACTGGCGACGAACGCAAGCACGCAGTCTAGGAAACAAGAAACTATGATTCCACTCATTGGCATAGGGGAAACTGGGAGAAACATGAGTAGGATGACAAGGAGGAATGACTACCCACCCAACACAAAAAAGACACACCTATAATATAAGGGACAACTTCCCCCTCCCGACACAACAACCTTGACGAACAAGACTGGAACCTCCCATGAAGGCATTCCACCCATGCGCCAAAAGAAAATTACAACGCTTGACAACACTCACACAGAATGCACTGACTTCAGACAAGTACCCATTCGCCGCTATCTAGTAGGACGCACAATGATCCCCTCATCAAGAATCATGTCATCCCCAGGTGATAGATGCATCAATAACCTTGGCATGAAACATCCTATATGGACCGAGGACTCTAGATAAAATCAGTGCACTAGGAGCCAATTACTGACAAGAAAACAACAACCATACCCCAACAATAGGTCAACAATCCGTCAGAGGATGACAACCAGAGAAGACACTAGCCAAAACATGACTTCGTCAACAACCCAATCCTTTTATAAAGTCTATCTCGTCAATAATTACAATCTAATTAGCGTTAAATACTGATCTAGTTTAACCAGTCTAAATCACAAAGCCAGTGATTTACAACCTAATTTTAACATGATATACAATTATATTTTAGCGAGTCTAAATTACCAATTTAGACAACCACTATATATCAATTAGCATTAACCACATATCAAATTTTAGCAAGTGAATACTACTACTAGTTAATAGATTGCAATTCTAATTTAATCTTAATACAAATCAGATTCATAAGTCTAAGTTTACAAGTTAGACATTATTACAATCAAACTAACATTAATACAATCTAATTTAATCATTAATTACGATCTAAATGGGCAATTCTAAATTAATCACAAATTTTAATCTAACTAGTAATTGTCATCATATAACAACATTAACCATTCCATGCAGAATGATACAATGAAACACTTATTAACACATTAAATTACATCATGTTCTCTATCTATACTAACCGTACCAAAAATACAGTTGTCTATTAACATTAAAGAATCTGTTAAGAAGTGACAATGCCATTAAATCCATATACATTCAATGAGAAATTAAAGCCATATACATTCAATGAGGTTTACTGCCATATGCATTTAATGAGATTTAATGCCATAAGCCTTATCATAATTAATGTTATTCAGAGACATTCAATGCAGTTGATGCCATTGTTAAACAATATCCTACAACATAATTATTACTACTAATTAAAATAGAGGGAAGTTGTCTAGAACCATAATGCCAATGATTAATGCTATCACGAGAAAGAAAAGAAAAATCAGGGGTCAGAACACCAAAGAAAATAGTTAGTTGTCTAATAAAGTTGCTAAACTCTTTGTCATCAACGCATAATCGATTAGTGGGTTGTATAACATACAGGGAAGATATCGTTGTATGAAAAGATATGGTTGTTAAGTGAAAACAAGAACAAGAGTTTAATCGGAAAATTGAAACCATTCATTATCTAAATAAAGATTTAATCAAATGTAAAGCCTAGCTAACTGTTTTCATGTGGTTATCTATTGTAAAGTCGGGATTTCTTCCCATGCTACAGTTCGCTTCCCACAAACAACGCTACCTAAAACCCAACTCTATCCAATGCTATCAGTAGTTACAACCATACACATTCTCAAATGCAGAGTTGAGGAGATATGAATAATAAGGACTAACAAGAAAAAACACAACTATGAGAGCTTACACAACTGCTATAAAAATGGAGGGGTCACACGACTGTTGGCGAGTAATACACACTCAACAAAATCTAACACACATTCAAGGATATAGGTGGAATTGTGGCTCTAAAATCTCCATCGCTCACAGTAAAAGAGGGTAAAATGTTACACCACAGTCAAGGGCCATCTATGGCTTTCATCTGGCAAATAAATAACGATTAATCAAGAAAGAAAATATAGCTTGTGCATACGATCTAGAGAATCGATGTAACTGATGATCAATTTGCAGTTGAAATGCCAACAAACGTAGTGTAAAGATTTCACTTTCTTTAAGAAAATGTTGTCTAAAAAAAATTCATTGTAAAATGAAAGCACGTGAAGATTTGGCTGAGCGAAATACTAGTTCATTGTGTGATGAATCACTGACTAAAAGGGGTTTAACAATTATAAAAAGGGAACTAGAAGGGAGTGGATTACAATCGTTATCAATAACATAAGAAAAAAATGCAGTAGATACAACATATGTAAACACAGAGAATGCAACGCAATTTGTGTATTGAACACTGTCTAAAATTTGTTTCATTCCCAGGTTAAAAAAAACGCAGTCAACCAAGGGGTAATTTCGTTGCCCTTTAATCCAGAACTATAAATCGCCGACTGTACATATTATATCATTTCTGAAAGGTAAAATTGCTTATGAGAATTAAATTCCTTCTAGATAGTCAAATCATTGAGGAAATTATAATAGTTCTCCAGATAACAGTCAGTAAAATGTAAATCACAGTCCATAAACCAAACAAGAGTTTGGATTGGTGTAATAATGTAGACACATAAGAAAAAATGTAGAAAACATTAATAGAAATGCAACGGTACCCATTCACAAGAAGGCACAAGAAAAATCATTCAACAAAGAATGATCAACAGGGGCAGACGACTGGGCAGAAGCACTCGTCGCTCATCATCATCGGACAGAAAGGAAGAGCATTAGGATCTATAGGTCTATTTACACCGAAGTGATGACCATCGATCTGTCTCCTGGTCGACTTCCCAGGCGAGGAATGATGAGCTAGGGACGAGGGTGAAGTAAGAAGTGCAACTCATCACAAAATCAATAAAACCATAGGACGATCAAGACATGCAAGGATCGAAAGCCAAGGGAATCAATCAACAACGAGCTTAAGGCTATGGGGGGGGTTCAATTATCAATTAAAACGCTAAGTCAATCATTTTCTTACCCAATTAAAAATACAGAACTAAAAGCGTAAGTATACTAATAAACTACCATGCATAAACAAATGAAGCATACCGTAGACCAAGTCAGCAGCTCTGAGTTGTTGTCCAGTGCTCTACATGCAACTCTCGCTTGCCAACCGATGTGTAAAGTCCCTTTCCAAATAGGAGCTCCAGAAGAGGAGGCTTAATGGTCTAAACCACCCCGTTAGACTATAGCCAGGGCCAAAGAGGGGTAAACAGGGTTACTAGAGGTCACTCCAATCACAGGTGTTATATTCAGAAAGTGGCATTGAGCTAACAAGAGTTAACAGTGCTTTACTAGAGGTCACCCCAGTCATAGATGTTATATTCGAAAAGTGACATTG
>ML794589.1:119741-136914 GCA_009831015.1 Picea engelmannii
AGTTGCTTATTTGTATTCCGGCTAAGATCCTTTTGTCTTTTGATCTAGCCGAGTGTTGTTATTCAGTCGCAGTTGCTTATTTGTATTCCGGCTAAGATCCTTTTGTCTTTTGATCTAGTCGAGTGTTGTTATTCAGTCGCAGTTTCTTATTTATATTTCGGCTAAGATCCTTTGTATGTTGATCTAGTCGAGTATTGTCAGTATTCAGCCGCATTCGGCCATTTTTGTAATCCACAGAGATATCATAATACAAACTTGCAGTCCTTTGTCGCATTTATTATTTGTATGATCATTTATATGTTGTAAACTTTTGATCCTACAAACACATTAGCAATGTTTCCTAGACTAGCCAAGTCAGGAACATTACACGATGAGACTTCACCGGTACCTTCCAGCCAATTCTAGGGGTAATCTTCTTCCCCGTTAGCCCCCCGAGCCACAAAGGGGCCACACCACTAAACCAGAGAATCACCTAGCTCCCAACTCGCCTCGCAAGGGCGAGCTACCACTCCTCACCGAGCTGGATATCCAAAATTCCATAAGCTAAGTTAGTCAAGTATAAAATTATGTAGCATAACATTATGCATCACAAAAAAGATCCATCATCCTCCTCCTCCCTTCTTTATATAGATTTTCTAAGTCAATTTCTTTCCCAAAATACCTTTTAATTTATTGTTCAAAAATTTAATTCATAATAATCCTCCCCGTACATGTGTCACCCATCCTCTTAATTGCACCATAAATTAATTTCCTTAATTAATTAATTACCCCTATTTCCCTCACCCACCTAAAATCATTCCTAGAATCTCTCTGAGGTGTCCCCATATTCCCTTAAAAGTTTTAATGACTTTCCCCCTTACTAAATTACTAGTTGAGTTTAATTTAGAAAGTTCTTAAATGCTAGATACCTTACTAAGTTAGACTTTCTTCGTTTTCCTTGTTTTTCCCATTTCTTTTAATGTTTCCCGCTTTTTCCTAGTTTTCTAATTCTTTTAGATTTCCCTTTTTCCCTTTTTATTTAAAACTCAATTTGTCAAGTGTAGAAATCAACTTTTTCCCTTTTTCCTTTTTAATTAATAAATTTTAATTAGCATAAGTGACAAAACAATTATTTCCCCCTCTTTTAAATTTTATCCCCAAAAAGATTTTTATAAATTAAAAGAATTACTTACCCCCTTCTCAACACATGAGTAAGGATGATTATCATTTTTATTTTTATTTTACATACATATTTTTCTTTTACCGCAAGTTTCACCTAGACCTAGATTTTAATTTTCGACGTTGGGCGACATTTTATTAGGGGAAAATGTTTTAAATCTTCCTTAGCACATTATTCATCTTAAGGCCATCTAGGTTTATCCATTTATTAATTAACAATGTGACGTGCCCTTCAGGACGCACTAGGTGCGCCAAGGGTGCCACTCACCTCTTTCTATTCGTGACGTGCCCTTCAGGATGCACTACATGCTCCAAGGGTGCCACTCGCCTGTTTCAATTTTTCTTATGCGACGTGCCCTTCAGGACGCACCACGTGCTCCAAGGGTGCCACATGCCTCTTGATTGACTTGGTAGACATAAAAAATCCCTGGAGTCAATACTCTGCCAGGTGATCTTGTGGGAGACTAAGGGAATCTAAGGAATAAGGCCCCTGCCTTATTTCGCACCCCTCAGAATCATCATGAGAGACTATCGTAGTCGGCCCTCACAGCCTAATGGGTCTTCTCGAACTAGGTAGTTGTTAACCTATAGTTCAAGCCACAAAAAGAGTGCTAGTAGGTTATGGAAGGGTTGTTGTCCACACCTCTCCTTCAACGTCTCTAGTAGTCGTTCCTAACCCCTCTACTCCACATATGAGTCTGGTCGGCAAGATATCGTCAGCCTGCATCATCAACGAATCATGTCAGAAATATATCATAATCATATGATCTAATCATATGCACAAATGTCGTATATTAGTCCTCTCTGTGACTCGATTCAGAGTCCAAGGGGTTCCATCGATGCCTCTGCATCCTTGAGGTCCAAAATCCTGAACACTCAGTAAAAACCGAGTCAACAACACTTGTCTATGTTATGAAGAAAAATAACATGTCATCAATTAATAAGTCTTCATAATCATAATCAAATGCCCAAAAGTATAATAATCTGGATAACTTGCAAGCAAGTGTCCTCAAAGAATAAGTTCGCTCAGTGTGCCCAAGAGCAATATGTTACAACATTGTAACCAAATATTGTTGAGATGATAATTGAGAAATTATTCAAATGTTGTTTTTCTCATTTGGGTTTCTAGTGTAAACATTATGTCATTGTCTACATCTCATTTATGTTCAATTAATGGAATATAAGTTAGATTGGAGTTTAATTAAAAGAACAAGAAAATTGGGAAGGAATTGTGAATCACAATTTAATTGTTGGTGAAAGCTAATTTGAAGCCTATGTACATGTCAATTGTAACATCCCGTTCTGGCGCACTGAGAAAAATTATTCTTTGAGGACACTTGCTCGCAAGTGATCTAGAATTTTATGATATTAAACCTTTTGTCCTTAATTATGATGCATTATGATAGATGACATGATGTTTACTGCATTGACATAGACAGGTGCTATTGACTCGGTTTTACTGATTGTGCAGGGTTTTGGACCTTGAGGATGCAGAGGCATTGATGGAGCCCCTTGGACTCCGGATTGAGTCGGGGAGTGTGTTGTTGGGGTTGATTGTTTACTGTGATTTTAGTACATTTGAGTTGATGATATGATATGACATGTTCTGACACGATTTTTGATGATGCAGGCTGACCATAGCTTTCCCACCAAAATCACATATGGAGTAAAGGGGCCACACACGATTACCAGAGAGGTTGAGGGAGAGGTGTGGACAGCATCCCTGCCACAGCCTACTAGCACTCCCACCGTGGCTCGAACTGTAGGTTAATGATTACCTAGTTCAAGAGGATCCACGATGCCGTGAGGGAAGACTGCAACAGTCGCTCACGATGATACTAAGGGGTGCTCAATAAGGCGGGGGCCTTATTCCTTAGAGACCTTAGTCTCCCACAAGTTCACCTAGCGGAGTATTGACTCCAGGGGTTATTGAGGTCTACCAATCAGTCAAGTTGGCGAGTGGCACCCTTGGAGCACATGGTGCATCCTGAAGGGCACGTCGCGCAAAAGAAACACAAGTTGGCAAGTGGCACCCTTGGAGCACGTGGTGCATCCTAAAGGGAACGTCGCGCAAAAGAAACACAAGTTGGCGAGTGGCACCCTTGGAGCACGTGGTGCATCCTGAAGGGCATGTCGCGCAAAAGAAACGAATGAGGCGAGTGGCACCCTTGGAGCATGTGGTGCGTCCTAAAGGGCATGTTGCATTGTCGTTGATGAAGGAACAAACCTAGATGGCCCTAAGACATTCAACCCTTTGAGAAATTCTTAAACAACCTCCCTAATTAAATGTCGCCCAGTTCAGAATCTAAGTCCTAAGTCTAAAACTCCCCTAGGGTAAAATTTTGTCTAACCTTAATAAAAGACCCTATAAAAATAAAAATAAAATTTTAAACTAAAACCCACTTAAGTAATAATTTAAGTTTTCATGAAAATAATTTGGGTAAAATGAAGAGAGTAAAGAAATTAATTAAATCAGTGGATTTAAAAATTGTAAAGTAATAAATTATTTAACTTGTGTAAGTGTAAAAAGATATCAATTTAATAATAAAAAGGAAAAGAGTAATTAGCGCAACTGCCATTTTGGCTCTAATAAAAGGGGAAAGAAGGGAATAATAAAAATTAGAAAACTAAGGAATGGGGTGAAACATAATAAGGGAAAGAGGGGAACTTATGGTAAAAAGTGAGGTCAACATAGTAAGGAATCTGCAATTAAGAACCTTCTAAAATGAACTAAATTGACAACTTCATTTTAGGGAAAGTATTTAAACCTGTAAGGGAATCTAGGAACACCTAGGAGTAAATTTAGGAGCAACTCTAGGTGGGTGAGGGAAATGAGACAATTAATAAATTTAAAGAAAATAATTATTGGAGAAAAGAGGGGAATGGACGACACTTGTGTGAAGGAGAATATTTAGAAATTTTATTAAAACTTAATTTAAACGTGATTTAGGGAAAGTTGGAGGTTCTAAAAACTCTATAAAAGAAAGGGAAGATGAGGAAGAAGGGATCGGATATTAGCATAACGTTACGCTGCCAGAATTGTGACTTGATTGATTACTTGTGGGGAGTTGGGATTTTCCAGCTCGGATAGGAGTGGTAGCTCGGCCTTGCGAGGCGAGCTGGGAGCTAGACGTACCATCTGGATAGTTTGTGGCCCCTTTGTGGCCCAGGGGGCTAAGGGGGAAGCAGAGTACCCCTGGCGTTGGTTGGGAGGTACCGGTGAGGTCTCGACAGTCGGCAAGCGGGAGCGGCACAAAGGGCGTGGACGTCAATCGAGGCGGGCGATAAGGCAACTGTATGACTTGTATTTTAGTATACTAGAATGCATTTCGATTTACCTCTGTTAATAAAGTTATTTACCTTCGTTATTTGAGAGATGATGAAAGTTTCTATTGCGGTTCTAGTTCCTATTTTCCCCGTTGACTCTCCGTTAATTGTTTCCGGGCTAGCTTAGTCTTGTGCTTAATGAACTCCTTGTGATTCCCTTCTGTGTTTATTTCATCTCTCAACTACGGATTTAACTTCCTCTCCTTAGGAATTTATCACTGAAATTTAGTGCGTTGGTGTAAATTTTTGGTGTTTGTGTTTGGCTCTGGTTGCACGGGAAATTGTTCCTCCATCCTGCTTGATTTTAGATGGAAGTTATTGCCCAACCGATTCTTGCAGATACAGGGCTGAAAATTTCATTTGAACTTTACATGTCTGGAATGCCTTTGTGTTCAGAATTCTTGTAATGTAATCTGGTACAATGCATTTTTTTGTTTAAATTTTTTATGTAATGCAAGTTTCAATTTTAGAGCCTAAAACGAATTGTTAAACCACATCTTATTACACCCCTGCAACTAGCCAGAAACCACATCCGTTCCCTCTACGATCCACTTTAAAACCCTTTAACAGTCTGCCTCTGCAACTGTATTAAGGTCGCACAATTCAGCTCCGACAACTGTGGTTAATTTTGGAAGGCCTTTTCTCTGAAAATGGTTGAGATCGCCTAACTCCACCCTACAACCGGTGTCCAATCTTGTGAATCTCGTCTCTGCCGTCCACATGGAATTCCTCTAAATTTTTGCCTCTATATAGAAAAAAAAAAGAAGGGAAAACAATTTTTTTTTAACTTCCATTTTCGCTCTGGTACTTTGTGGATCTGTTGTTTATCTCTGTCGCCGCGACTAAAATAAAAAAAACAAAACATGTTACCTTCCGACTCTGCAAACCGGTGTTAAACCTCACTTACCTCGCCTCTGCTTACGATTAAGATGCATATCATTGAAGTGGTGATAGGCACAATTGTACATTTCAAAGGACTGCTCAACAGTTACTCAACTATTAGAATACTGATGGTATTCTACCCCTGCGCTCATGCGTGCTTGAGCAGGTTCGCGATCGGGATTCCTCATGAAGATCGCAGGCTGCACCTTGGTTATTGTACTTACATATTCACCATTACGGTTGTCCACTGTAAACCATCAAAATTATGATTCCTTCTGAAATTTTTGCTTGTGCGATATTTTATATCACCGTTCTTTTAATTTGCCTGCATAGGACATGACTTCTCTGCTACGACCCAGATTTTTAGATTTCTTAAGGCGATATCTTCGTTGGAAATGCTTCGTTTAACCTATATACCTCATCCACCTCGTACACTTCGCCCGACAACCTTTAAACTTTATTACTCTTGCCTCAACAACCTGTGAAGGGCCGCGTTCGACACTTGCAGCATGCGTCCTCCCACTGCGCACTGCATGAATAGATGTTTGTGCCTTCAGGAGGGAGTTGCCGAGTGATTCTTGGATAACGACAGTCGCCATCTGGGAATTGTCGTCGATTCTGCCTCTAACCACTGGCAGTGATGGCTGCCATCTTGATGCACGAATTCTGGCACGCGCGCATCGATTGCCAGAATGGTTTCTGACCGGCACTCATAGCCGCTAACTTTATTATCTTGTTAACCTAAACTATGATAGAAAGGGTGTAACTTTTGGGTCTGTATTATATTGTTGGGATATGTAAATATAATTGTTTTGTGACTGTAAATGTATGGTCGAGATAAAAAAAATGTAAGGTCAGTGATCGATATCATTAAAAGGATAAGGTCATTGTTATTTTAATTACCTGGTCATAGTAATATCAGAAGTAAGAATACAATGATTTTATGGAAGAGTCATCAAAATTTCATTGTTATGTATGACCAATAAAATGTAAGGTCCTTATTGTTTTACATTTAAGACTAGATTGACTTACATTTTTATATTGAAAATTGCACTGGATTTTACTTACTTTTTATATTTAAGGCAATAAATTAGCGTTGGATTTTACTTACATGTTTATATTTAAGGCTGTTAGATAGCGCTGGGAAAGGATTTTATTTATAATTCTATATTTAAGACTATTAGATGGCGCTGGAAAAGGATTTTAATAGAATGATGAATAAACAAGGTAGCTTGTACTTTTATTTGCTAGATGATAATTTTTTCATTGAGATTATTTCATTATTGTGGAATGATTTGTAAATACAGAGGTAACATAAATTTTATGAACTTGGTAGTGATGATTAACATTAATAATGAGCTATTGATAATAGTATAAATTCTTTTATTGATAATTGGTTAAATTTCGATTGGTTATATGATTAGGTTTTGATTTAACAAGTTGTTGCAAGTAGTCGTGAGTGATGTCAATTTAGGGTTGGACCTTGATAAACCAGACTTGATTTTAAAGTTGTCATTATCTTGTAATATGATTGTTATTATTGCAAGGTTATTATAATATAGAAGGTGATGTGGTTATGATTAGTCATTGAAGCTTTATTGCATGGGTAGAATGCTAGAATTATTGTGATTTAATTAAATTGCAAAAGTCATCATAATATAAGATGTGATGTGGTTATGGTAATGTTATTGTATAGGTAACATATAAGATGTACTGAGATGATTAATGTAATTGCGAAGTTATTTTAATAGTAGCGTAATGTTGTTATTATTTTATTGTAAAGTTGTTGAGATTTTGTTGAATTGTTAACATATAATGAAATGTCATTGAACTAAGTACAATCAATTGTTATGAGTTAGTAATTGGGGAACAATAATTAATGGAATTTAATGGAGTAGCTGGTCTGAATTTAATGCCCATTTGAGTCATAGATAATGCCTTGTCTTAACAATGGTCAGTCATTGTCAGAGTCCTTCGGACTTGCGCTTTCTGCAGAGTTCGTGGTCATTAATTTATTTATTTTTGTACTTGATCGTAATCAATTACTTGCTTAGACTACTTGTGTCGGGCGGGATGTAGAAACCTCCATGTTCCTTAGAACAGTCGCTAGCCTTGAGACCTTAAATGGTTAAAATCGATGGGAACTTGGGCTTGAGCGTTTCTTATGTGTCTTGGAAGTCCTAACCATTGCAGGGTAGGATGGACAGGTAGTCTGTCTTACTTATTGTCGATTGATCGTCGTAAATGCATGCAGTTACTTGTTGTGCATCTCATGTTGTCTTGTTGCGTTCATCGTGGTTTTCATCTTGTGCGTCATCGGGTGGCGACACAAAGTCGAATGTGTTGTTTCCCTTGTACACGCGCGCAAACACTTTAAAGAAAAAAATTTCACTTGCTTTGTCATCGTAACGAAGAGGATCGTTACATATTGTATCAGAGTGGGTTCGACCCACGACTTGGGATTCGCTACATCTTTCGTTGACATGATTTGATTTGATTATATTGTTGTTGATCGACTTGATTGTGTGCGTGCAAGTAATCATGGTTAGAGGACACCGCGGAGGCAGACGATGAGGTGCTAGGGGAGGAGGCATGACGCCTCCAGTAGAATATGCGCCTGAGGGGTCTAACCCCCAGGGAGGCGAGCAGGTTCTCGGACAAGAGCATATAGTTTTTGGCGATGTGGTCGGGATGATTAGGTATTTTCAATGCATTTTCGAGGCACTGATCAACCGATTGGACATAGATGAGGCCAGGGCGCTAGCACCCGTTGAGGTTCCGCCGCGTGCACCGGGCGTTACTAGTAGCATTCACTAGGAACTCAAGAAGGTCAAATTTCCTGAGTTCTTTGGTGCCCTGGACGGTGTAGCCGTCGAGGCATGGTTGGAGGACATGGTGATGTGCTTCACACTTCGCGATTATAACTCCAACATGAAGGTCCACATGATGGTCTTTCAATTGAAGGGGAGCACCCTTCTATGGTGGAAGACGCTCCTATCGCAGCTGAAGATGGCCATCGAAGACGTGTCATGGGAACTGTTTGAGGAATAGTTCCAAGAGAGGTACATTTCAAAGGAATTCATTGAGCGTTAGATCAATGAGTTCAACGCATTACGACAGGGAGGTCGTACGGTGCCCGAGCACGAGGAAGGTTTTTTGGAGCTGCTCTGGTATGCTCCGCACCTTAACACAGAGAAACTTAAGGTCAACCGGTTCGTGTTTGGCCTTAACGAAAGCCTACGTGCAAAGGTTAGGATCTTGATGCCTCAAACCTTGCACGACGCCGTCCAAAAGGCCCTTATAGTAGAGGAGGAGCTTAATAGTGGGGGTCAGACCAGGACTCCAGCGAGATCAGCAGGGCAGAGTTCATCTAGAACACTGCAGCATCAGACACCAGTGAGACATACGTCAGGATATCGTGGCTTCCAGAGGGGATCCACCTTCACTACACCTCAGCGACCGCCACCTCAGCAGTGGACACCTTATCGGGGACCACAGCATCAGCAGCAGCGTCGCCCACAGCAGCAACAGTTTAGGTCGGTTTAGCAGTACAAACCAGGGTTCCAGGCCAGTGGGCTGTCATCTTCTACTTTGGGTACCAGGACTACTGGGTCGAAGAAGGGGTGTTGGATGTGTGGGGAGCCACACTACCAGCATGACTATCCTGTGGAGAGGACCAGAGTGTCCAGATCAGTCAGACCCACTACAGTGGGAGATATGGGCAAGGCCCATCGGATTCATGCAGTGGTGAATAACTGCCAGGCAGAGAACCAGTCAACTGTGCTCGAGACGACAGGTACCATCGCTGACCAGACCCTTAGTGTTTTGATAGATCCTGGTGCTACTGAGAGTTTCATTTCTAGTGTAGCGCTAAAAAGGATTAAGGTAAAGGCAGTTGATCAGGATGAGTTTAACTTCGTAGAAATGGCTTTGGGAGACAAACAGAAGGTTGGAGGAAAAGTTATGGGATGTGCCCTTAACCTGGGAGAGTTTGTCACGAGGGTCAACTTGTACGTCACAATCTTAGGATCTTATGACGTCGTGATCGGTATGGATTGGTTGGAATTGCATGAGATGATACTCAATTGTAAGATGAAATTGTTGAGCTTGGTTGATGACGAAGGATAGAGATGTGTGATTGTAGGACGGAACGAGGGAGTTTCCCTGAGGTTCATCTCTTCCTTATAGTTATGGAAGAGTATGCGCAAGGGGTGCAAGCTTTATGTGATCCTTACGCTAAATGAAAAGGGAGTAGCGGAAGGTCTAGAACACCTTCCAGTGGTGAAGGAGTTTGCAGACGTATTTTCAAAGGAATTACCTGGGATGCCGCCGGAAAGGGAATGGGAGTTTACCATAGACCTGAAACCGGGGACCGAACCGTTCGTAAGAAAGCCTTATCGGATGTCGACCCCAGAGTTGCAAGAGTTGAAAATGCAACTGAAGGAGTTTTTGGACTTGGGACTGATACGTGCTAGTGTGTCACAGTGGGGTGCACCTATAATTTTCATTCAGAAGAAGGATGGATTGTGGAGGCTTTGCATTGACTATCGTCAACTAAACAAGGCTACGATCAAGAAACAATATCCCTTGTCGAGAATTGATGATCTATTCGATCAAATGAAGGGTACGATGGTGTTCTCCAAGATCGATTTGTGATCAGGGTATCACCAGTTGCGGATCAAGGAGGATGACATCCCTAAGACCACCTTTAATATGAGGTTTGGAAACTATGAGTTTATTTTTTTACCGTTTGGACTGACAAACACCCTAGGGGTATTTATGAGTTTGATGAATGAGGTGTTCCGCGAGTACTTGGACAAGTTCGTCCAAGTATTCATTGACAATATTTTGATCTACTGTCGGACGACGGAGGAGAATGAAGAGCACTTGCGCTTGGTACTACAGTGCCTGCGAGAGCACAAATTGTATGGGAAGTTGTCCAAATGCTCTTTTTATCAATTGAGGATTCACTACTTAGGGCATGTCATCTCTGGCGAAGGTATTGCCATGGATCCAGCCAAGGTCGAGGCAATTATGGAATGGCCTGTGCCGACGAATGTCACGGAGATGCGTAGCTTTATGGGTTTAGTAGGATACTACCGACGATTTTTCGAGGGATTTTCGAAGATAGCAAATTCGATCACAGAATTGCAGAAGAAAAACAAGAAGTTTGTTTGGACCGAGAAATGCATGGAAGCATTTCGGAGGCTTAAAGAGTTGTTGACGACAACGCCGATACTAAAGGTCCCTGACATGGACGCAGACTTCTTGGTATGCACTGACACATCCAAGGAAGGTTTAGGCAGAGTCTTGATGCAAGATGGACGAGTGATTGCTTACATTTCGAGGAAATTGATAAGGCATGAGGAGAACTACGCGACGCACGATTTGGAGTTATTAGCCATCGTATTTGCCTTGAAGGTTTGGAGACACTACCTTGTATGATGAAAATTTGAACTAAAGACGGATCATTTTGGACTACAACACATTTTTACACAAAGCGACCTCAACGCACGATAACGACGTTGGTCGGAATCGCTTAGCGAGTACGACTTTGAGATTACTTACATAAAGGGAACAATGAACCGAGTGGCAGATGCTTTGAGTTGGAGGCCACGCATATTTTCGGTGTTGCCTCTTCAGACGAATCTACGTGAGAAGATTCTCACTTTACAGCGTGATGATGACTGGTACAAAGAGGTCGAGGGTTTTATCGAACAAAACACAATGATGGTACCACGATATGAGGGATATTCATTTGATAGTGATGGTTTATTGAGGTTTAAAAGTCAGATTTACGTACCACCAAACGACGAGTTGAGGATGTTGATCCTGAACGAGGCTCATAGAGAAGTTTACATGGCTCACCCGGGAGTCACAAAGATGAGGGAAGACCTTAAGCCCTTATTCTTTTGGAAGGGAATGAAGGCCGACATAGTCAACTATGTGGCCAGGTGTCTGGAGTGTCAGCAGGTAAAGGCCGAACATAGACACCCAGCTGGATTACTACAACCACATTCCATTCCAGAATCAAAATGGGAGGTCATTTCGATGGATTTTATTGTTGGGTTGCCACTGACGGCATGAAGACATGACTTGATTTTCATAGTAGTAGACACTTTGACGAAGAGTTCTCACTCTGACAATACTTTGTTTAACCTCTAGACCTCATCCACCTTGTACACTTCGCCTGACAACCTTTAAACCTTATTACTCTTGCCTCTGCAACCTCTGAAGGGCCACGTTCGGCGCTTGCAGCATGCGTCCTCCCACTGCGCACTACATGAATAGATGTTTGTTCCTTCAGGAGGGATTTTCCGAGTGATTCTTGGATAACAACAGTTTCCATCTCGGAATTGTCATCGATTCTGCCTCTGACCACTGCCAGTGATGGCTTCCGTCTTGATGCGTGAATTCTGGCACACACACATCGGTTGCCATAATGGTTTCTAACCAGCACTCATAGCTGCTAACTTTATTATCTTGTTAACCTAAACTGTGATAGAAAGGGTGTAACTATTCGGTCTGTATTATATTGTTGGGATATGTAAATATAATTGTTTTGTGACTATAAATGTATGGTCGGGATAAAAAAAATGTAAGGCCAGTGATCGATATCATTAAAAGGATAAGGTCATTGTTATTTTAATTGCCTGATCATAGTAATATCAGAAGTAAGAATACAGTGATTTTATGGAAGAGTCATCAAAATTTCATTGTTATGTATGACCAATAAAATGTAAGGTCCTTGTTGTTTTACATTTAAGACTGGATTGACTTACATTTTTATATTGAAAATTGCGCTGGATTTTACTTACTTTTTATATTTAAGGCAATAAATTAGCACTGGATTTTACTTACATGTTTATATTTAAGGTTGTTAGATAGCACTGGGAAAGGATTTTATTTATAATTCTATATTTAAGACTCTTAGATGGCGCTGGAAAAGGATTTTAATAGAATGATGAATAAACAAGGTAGCTTGTACTTTTATTTGCTAGATGATAATTTTTTCACTGAGATTATTTAATTATTGTGGAATGATTTGTAAATACAAAGGTAACATAAATTTTATGAACTTGGTAGTGATGATTAGCATTAATAATGAGCTGTTGATAATAGTATAAATGCTTTTATTGATAATTGGTTAAATTTCGATTGGTTATATGATTAGGTTTTGATTTAACAAGTTGTTGCAAGTAGTCGTGAGTGATGTCAATTTAGGGTTGGACCTTGATAAACCAGACTTGATTTTAAAGTTGTCATTATCTTGTAATATGATTGTTATTATTGCAAGGTTATTATAATATAGAAGGTGATGTGGTTATGATTAGTCATTGAAGTTTTATTGCATGGGTAGCATGCTAGAAGTATTGTGATTTAATTAAATTGCAAAAGTCATCATAATATAAGATGTGATGTGGTTATGGTAATGTTATTGTATAGGTAACATATAGGATGTACTGAGATGATTAATGTAATTGCGGAGTTATTTTAATAGTAGCATAATGTTGTTATTATTTTATTGTAAAGTTGTTGAGATTTTGTTGAATTATTAACATATAATGAAATGTCATTGAACTAAGTACAATCAATTGTTATGAGTTAGTGATTGGGGAACAACAATTAATGGAATTTAATGGAGTAGCTCGTCTGAATTTAATGCCCATTTGAGTCATAGATAATGCCTTGTCTTAACAATGGTCAGTCATTGTCCGAGTCCTTTGGACTTGCGCTTTCCGTAGAGTTCGTGGTCGTTCATTTAATTATTTTTGTACTCGATCGTAATTAGTTACTTTCTTAGTTTGCTTGTGTCAGGCGGGATGTAGACACCTCCATGTTCCTCAGAACAGTCGCCAGCCCTGAGACCTTAAATGGTTAAAATCCATGGGAACGTGTTGCTTATGTGTCTTGGAGGTCCTAACCATTGCAGGGTAGGACGAGCAAGTAGTATGTCTTACTTATTGTCGATTGATCGTCGTAAATGCATGCAGTTACTTGTTGTGCATCTCATGTTGTTTTGTTGCGTTCATCGTGGTTTGCGTCTTGTGCGTGTCGTAAATGCATGCAGTTACTTGTTGTGCATCTCATGTCGTCTTGTTGCGTTCATTGTGGTTTGTGTCTTGTGCGTCATCGGGGACGCAAGTCGAATGAGTTGTTTCCCTTATACACGCGCGCACACACTTTAAAGAAAAAAATGGATAAGAATGGGTATTGGTTCATTGAACTAAGTTCTTGGTTTTGAAACAATACAAAGAAATATGATAGCATTATGATAATGATTATTGGGATGAATTAGGATAAAGTCATATGTGTTTCAATGCTTGGAGTATAGAAGTTGAGTTAAGTAGAGCCTCAGTGTTCTAGTCTACATAGATATATTTATCTATTGGAGTGAAATATTATGTTTGTTGTTGGAATAACATTTCTTATCATGGATAACCTCACTAATAAGATCTTAGCATTCTATAACTTCTTTTAATCTTTTACTTCATGTTTGTATTCAATTTAATGTGCCTTCTTTTAAAAGAGAAAGGTGAATGAAGGAATTGGCAATGAAATTGAATCCATAAGGGATTTTCTCCCAAACAAAGTAGGTGTGTGTTTTATTCAACTGGCTCTTGAAAACAAAACATTGCAAACACAAAAGAACTCAAGTTGAAGCAAAGAAGCATATCCAACCCTTGTGTTCCTACCTGATGGAAACATGAGAATTGTGATTATCATTAACTTTGTTAGCTGGTTGTTGTGGGAAGGACACATAAAAAAGAAAAAGATAGACATTGTAGTCATTTTAAAGATTGATATCTTTGTACAATTATAAAACCTGATATATTTATACAATTTTGAGAAGAAAGAATGTAAATTAATTATTATCCATGTTGGTGAAGCTACTGGGAAATAAATCCTTATAAGGATCAATAAATCCTTATAAGGATCAATAAATCCTTAGTTTATGGATCAAGGGTGAAAGAAATCCATTTGAAAGAAAATGAAAAAGTCAGATATTATCACTAATCTTGTTTCTACCAAACGTTTAACGTTTAACAGACAACATCATTTCTGTGTATACTCAGCGGAGAGGAGAGGGCTGTACTATGTTTATGGGCTCTGTGAGAATGTTGTTAGAGAAAAGAAGAAGAACCAATAACATGGGACGATCTCCTTGCTGCTCAAAAGAAGCACTCAAAAACCATTGCTATGAGATTGGTAATAGCAAACAATTGCAAAGGTGACTGGAACAATGGTAAGTCCTATCAATCCTACAAAGTGTCTGATGAAGAAATTAAAAATTCCCGACGATTCGATCACATACAATGAATAGGAGCGCATCCCCTTTCAATGAAAAAATAAGTTACATAATTATCATATTTAAAGAGGTGAGTTACATAATAAAATATAAAGTTGTTATTTGATTTTAAATGAAAAAGAGAAGAAAAATAATCTTTTAAACTTATTTTAATCCAACTTAAAAAATTATTAAATGATTTTTTTGTTATTAATATTTTTAAATTTTAATTTAATTTTAACATTTATCCATTTTAAAGGTTGAAATTTTAAAGGTTGAAATTATATAGATAGTGAATTTTTAATTTTGAAACACAATATTATTATGGTAAAAAAAAAATCTATCAACAAAATTCATTATTAAGAAACAAATGATGAACAATAAAGAAACAGTTTAAATTAAATTTCTCAAATGGTTTATACATGTATTAAATTGGAAAAGTTAAGGGTTTCTACTCTAGGAAAAGAGGTTGAATAGGAATTTGGATAGAAAATTTTATACCTCCTTGAGGAGGTTTAAAATTTGAACATGGTTGCCTAAAATTCATAAATCAAGTGTATGTGATCCTTTTCTTACTTGTTTTTTATTTATTGATTTTTTTAATTCTCTTTTAAATTGATTATGATTTGTTTGAAAAATCTTATTATTTCTTTGTTATTAAAGATTATTCTTAAAACATT
Organism: Picea engelmannii; assembly: GCA_009831015.1. NCBI lineage: Eukaryota > Viridiplantae > Streptophyta > Pinopsida > Pinales > Pinaceae > Picea > Picea engelmannii. The sequence continues at coordinate 135,078 of ML794589.1, forward strand.
AAACATTTTATGGAAAACTTTTTCACAATCTATTCGTTGAATTCTTTGAAATCTTCACAAAACAAGTTGCTCATGTATGAATGACCACTGTCATTTGAAAATTTTAAAATGATGACATTGGAATGATAAAAAGGAAGAATTTAAACAATTGTGTTAATAGGCATATATTTATTGAAAATTTCCAGATTAATCAACTTTTTAATTAGAAATATGCAATGTGTGGGCCGGATTTAATGAAAGATACATATACTTTATGATATCTACTTAATTAAATTAAGTTCAATATTTAATGGCATAATTCTAGTGTATGTTATACTCTATATCTATACTTGATGATGGTAATTAATATCCACTAAAACTGAATTGTTCTATCAAACCTTAAAAAAAATACGACATCCTGACCACATATAAACTTAACTTTAGAGCTAACTAGATCCATCCAAAAAAAATTGGTAGCAGAGGAAATATTTACTGTTTCTTGATGGGATTGAGACTCTCAGGCCAAAGATATTGCACGTCCGCTGATGCAAAATCTTCAAGCCCAACTGTTCTGTCAGATGTTGTGCGGAGGAAAACGACCTTACTGTATATTTAAAACAGAGAGTGTCCATGGTCTTTCTCTTGTAAAAACAACGACGTAAGGGAAATGCCTCGCTTCAGAAGATGCCATGGGAATCTCCAATACTTTCATTAATGGCTTTTTACATAAGTCTACATCGAAGTTTGAAAGAGAAAAAATAAATCATGTGAGAATTTGCTTAAGCCATTAAATTGGTAGAATTTAACAGCTTTTAAAGAAATCTCCACTGTAGTTTGAAAGATAAAAAATAAGAGCGTAGAAATTAACAATTTTTACAGAAGTTTCCAGAGAAGTTTGAGAGAGAAACAATAAATCACTTGTGTATATTCGATCTGTTCGCAATATTTTAAATATACCTGACAAATTGATTGAACTATTTTTCGGTGTATGATTCAACCTGATTTTAATCTGTAGCTTGTGTTTATGTCTTTCTCATTTATAATATATTTTAATAATTCAACCAATTAATTGAAGTGTTCCTTCAACTGATTTCAGTTCAGATTCCAATATATCTTAGGCTAATAATTCAACCAAATAAATTAAGCTTAGAAGTTCATAAGCATAGACTCCTTGGCAACCCTAATGAATATTAATAAACTTATAACTTTCTTATTAATAATATAACTTAAATAAATAATTTAATAAATTAAACTATTGTCTTTATAACCTTCTCATTAGTAAGAATCTAATTTAAACAAATAATTCAACAATTACTTATGATGCCAAATTCGTAATCTCTCTAAGATGCATACATATAACTTACAATTACATATATTAGACTGTTCACCCCCACTTTCATAATGAACATGGTGTATTTAAAGACATATAAAACTTAGAGTAGACTTTTCTACCCCACTTTTATAATGAACATGGTGTATTTTAGATAAGTACATTCCAATAAATTTGTATATATACATATTTTTAGTATTTCTTAATATTTTATGAAAATCATATAATATATATGGGGGTGTGCACTAAGTTAATGGACAAAAAAATGGCAACGTGCTTTAGGAATGCATACACGTTTCTAAAGCACGTGGGCATTGTTAACAACATAAACATCTACATGTTCACGTTAACACAAAATTTCTCTCTTTCTCTCTTTTGACCCCCTCTTCCCATCTCTCTCTATTCCCCATCTTCCCCCCTCTCTCTCTACCCCACTCTCTCTCCACCTTTTCTCCACCTTTTTCCCACTCCCACCCTCTAATTCTCTCTCTCACCCCCCTTCTCCCCCTCTCCACTTTCTTCCCTCTC
>ML794589.1:140003-150573 GCA_009831015.1 Picea engelmannii
GGGGGGGGGGGTGTTTATTTTTTATGATTTTCATATCTAATAATTATTTCCTTATGACTTAAATGTTATTGTTATCACAGAATAATTACACACTATAAAACTCAACAAGACTTAGTGAACTTGATGAGAGGTTATTGTAAGTAAATATTATATAAGATCATATTTTACTGTTGAGGGCCCAATATATATACTTGGATAGTAGTGTCTTTTCATTTAATGGACATGTATTTCCCATTATTTCATTTTCGTTAATTAATTAATTATTAATTATTGATTATTTATATATTTATATATTTATACATTATATTATAAATATATTATTTATATATTATGTTTATGTTGATGATTATTTCCTCACATGCACATCTAATTAATATAGACCACTCCATCCTAGATAAGGAAATGTGAGAGAATCTCGAGTCTTTATCACTCCTCATCAAATCAACATGACCAATCTCAGATAATGTCTTCATGATGCTACTAACTGGAGAAACATCAACATCCTGGGCCATTCACCACTAGCCAAATCAAAATGGCCCTGTGAGTGAATGTATCTTTCTCCCTTGGTCAAATTAGCATGAACAATATGGGTGAATATCTGATCAATGTTTAAACATCAAGACTCCCTCTTAGCGAGGGAGACATTCTGCATCAAGCCAAGCTTGTCTCTAAAGTATAAAAACTTCACCCTAGACAGAGTCTTGGTGAGAATGTTTCTAATCGACTCATTTTTGGATATGTATTGGAGCTTTAATGCTCCCTTATGTACCATGTATCGGATGAAGTGATATTTGATCTCAATGTGCTTCGACCTGTCATGAAATACTGGATTTTCCAAAATCTTGACACAACTTTGATTATCAAAATGTACCAAGGTCATCTCTAGCTCGTGATTGAATAGTCCTGCAAGAAGATTTTAAATCCATACTTATTCATGACTTGTGACACTAGCTACGATATCCTCTACTTCTATTGTAACGACTGCTACAAAAGTCTGATTCCTACTAAACTAGGATTTCGTGGATGATCCTAAGCTGAAGAAGCACCTTGAGGCGCTCTTTCTCTCCATTACACTTCCTTCCCAATCATAATATGTATATCCTTGCAGCCTCACTTCACCACCTGAGACATATCCCAGACAATATCCAATTGTACCACGTAGGTATATAAACACATGCTTTCTTGCAACCCAATGGAACTGCCTCAGCTCAACCATAAACTGGCTCAAGGTTCTCACTGTAAAGAAAATATATTGTCTGGTGTTAATCAGGTACATCAAGGATCCACTAAATTATGTTTACATAATGGGATCCACCAAATCTAAATATGAAGTGGAATCACTCAACTTCTTCATATTTTTCATCATAGGTGTAGCCATGGACTTGCAGTCCATCATACCAAACCTGCTCAATATTTCAAATGTGTACTTCCCTTGTCCGAGGAATATCTCTCCTAGTTTCTGCCACACCTCCAATCCCAAGAAATAATGCATCAATCCAAGATCCTTCATCTCAAACCTAAAGTCCAACTCCATCTTATGCCCGACAATGAGTCTCTCTACCCCCATAAGGAACAAATCATCAAAATACATCACCAAGGTCAAAGGATCACCATCAACAATCTTGTAGTGAAGGTTGGGATTTTATTCACTCTTGGTTAAGCCCAAGCTCATCAAGTATCCATCAATATTGGAGTACCATGCCCTCGGTTCCTTCTTGAGTCTGTAAAAGGCCTTTTTCAATCTACAAACACGAGACTCATTCCCATGTATCTCAAAGCTCTGAGGTTTTTTAATGTAAACTTCCTCCTCAATCACACCATTGAGGAATGTAGTATTTACATCTATCTGGTGAAATATCCCATCCATGACTATTTCAATGTCAATAATGGTTCTAATGGAAGTGTACTTGGTGACTAGAGAAAACATATCCTCATAGTCCACTCCCTCTTTCTGGGAGAACCCTCTTGCCACAAACCTTGCTTTGTACTTTTTTATGTTGTCATATGTTGCATTATTCATCTTGAAGATCTACTTGGAAGTCACCACTGACATTCCCTCGGGTATCGGCAAAATATCCCACACATAATTCTTCATGATGGACTGATATTCCTCCATCATGGCATCTCTCCAAACTTGCCCACTTGTTGCCTCCTCATAACTAGAAGTTTCAGAATCAATGATGTGACTCATCAATTCCATATAACTTGATAATTTTTTAGGTCATATACTTTTTTTGTAAGTACCACGGGGAGATGCATACCTCTTTTCATCTTGCAATGTATCACGAATCCAAATTGGCCTCTTCTTGGTATCTAGAACAACGACTCTAGACAGGTCCAGTGGTTCAACTAGCTCTATTGAATTCTCTCGATAGTCTGAAGGATGATAAAATAGAACAGAGGGACCCGAACCCACATCCTTTGAAGCCTCCTACTCTTCATTATCAATCTCCATGTGAGACTCTCTAGAACTCATGAAGGTTGTGTCTTCGTCAAAGGTGACATCCCAACTGACCTTTATATGACATTGTCCTATAATGTATATTTGGTAAGCCTTTGATGTCTCATTGTATCCAGCAAACACCTCCTCATTGGCATAAGGCTCCAAATTTGTCCTTTTCTCCTTAGGAACATGAATGTAGACTCAAAAACCAAAGATCCTCAAATGACTGAGCTTTGGTTTCACAATTGTGAAATCCTCCTCAGGAGTCTTGTCCCCCAAGATGCAATGAGGACTCCTATTCTACATGTACATTGATGTATGGGATGCCCCTCCCCATAAGAACATGGGTAAATCCTGATCATGAATCATGGATTTGGAATCCTATATAATGGACTTGTGTTTTCCTCTCTACAACCTCATTCGTCTATGGGTTGTAAGGAACAGTCAAATCCATCTTAATCCCTACCTCCTTGTAGAAATCACTGAATTCCTTGGAAGTGTACTCTCCTCCATTATCTAACCTCAACACCTTGATATTCTTACTTGTCAAGTTCTCTACCTGAGCCTTGAACTCCTCGAATCTGCTAAAGAACTCATCCTTGTTCTTCATGAAGAAGATCCATGTCTTCTAGGAGAAATCATCAATGAATATCACGTAGTACAAGAATCCACCCAAAGGTGAAACTTTCATAGGTCCACATATATATAAATGTACTAGATCCAAGATCCCCTTGGACCTGTTTTCATTTCTTGGAAAATATATCTTGGCATTCTTGCCAAGTTCAAATCCTCTGCAAATGCCATCATGCTTTACTTGAAGCTTTGGAATTCATGTGACCCTCCTCTTCAATGATAGTAAATCCTTGTAATGTAAGTGTGCAAATATTTGATTCCATAGGTCACACAAATTGATGTTGTCATGTACCAATGCCTGGTTTGGAAGTCCCATCAATCTGTATATACCTCCCTCTCGAACACCAATCACTATTGTAGAGTCTATAACATATCTATTAGTTATCACAGTGTGACCATTATCAGCTTACAAAGAAACAAAGAGTGACCAAAAGACTTGGTCGCACTCTGTAGTGAAATCCTTAAGGTGGTCGCACCTTGTAATTTGGAAAATCAGAACCAAAGAGAGTGCGGTCACTATGTGTGCACAGGATGCTCGTGACCATGACTTTACAATTGAAAGAAATAAAATATTTGAAGAATATCTATCAGATATGGCACTGGAATATTTTAACTAGCTTCGAAAAAGACTTATACTAGCTCTAGAACTGAAAGCTTTTAATTAGCTTTGATATCATGTTGAATTTGGTTGACTTTTTGGTAGTTGTGAGAGGAACTTTCCCTCCTAGATGACCTTTCTTAGACAATAAAAATATTCTAGAAGAAAGATAACCATTGAAAATATGTGGAAATACCCTAGAAGATAAGTCTACCCAGAAGAATAAAGAACAATGAAGAGACACCTTTCCAGAAGAGAAGTCGACCAAGTTAGGAGGACAATAAGATTATAAATATGAGGTGTCTTGGCTCATTTGTTACCCTCACACAAATTCTTTCATCTACACATAAGTAAGGCGAAATTATGAGGAAGGTGACACAATAGATGCAATGAAAAATATTCTTCTTGTCCAGTCTTTTTTTGGTATTTCTCTCTTGTACGCTACTCTTGGTAGAGGTGCACTACCTTGGTATTGTGTTGTTGTTGCAACTAGGGTGGTATGTCTGGTTGTACCTTGAGTTGTCCTTTGTGCTAGGGTTTATATATTGGCTCATGATTGGACTTTCTTTGTGAATGGAATCTATCTAAGAAAGGTTGTTTGGTTTTTCCAGGATAAATCACTTTTGTTATTTTGTCTCTTGTTTATGTTGTTATTTCTCAGTACATGATATATAATTTAATTTTAAAGAATTAAAAGAACACCGGTAACTCTACTTCTCTATAAATAAATAAACTCTAACATGGTTTTAGAGCTAGTAACCTTTAGAACAATTTGACCATTGGAAGGAAGACCTTGTCGCAATACCTTGTCATTTTAGTGACCTTTCCATTGCATCACACTATATTTGTCAATATAGTTGAGAAATATACCAAGGTCATTCGGGATAATTATTTCACTAGGAATTTTTCCCTACCCTAGTGCACCTCCTACAACTTTTAGTCTGCGGTTTGGTGAAATCTGAAAATTTGAAATTTCTCAGATCTAGGGTTTCTGTCAATGAAAATGTCAATGAGTATGAGATTTAAAGATAGATTGGATGGAGCAGATAAATTCATATTATGGAAGCACATATTACTTCTCATTCTATAGGAAAATGATTCATTGGATCATGTTAAGCAAGTAATTACAGAAACTAAAGATGAAGAAGCTAGAGAAAAGTTTAGAAATAATGAAGTCAAGGACAAGAGGATCTTGACACACTGAATAAAGGATCATCTTATACCTAATGTATCAGAACTAAAAAAAACAAAAGACATGTTTTATTCCCTAACCATACTTTATGAGAGTAAGAATACTAGTGAGAAGCTTACTCTATGGCATCAACTTAGAAACATAACAATGAACAATTCATAAACAATCACCAACTATTTTATGAAGATCTCGTAGATCAAGGAGTAGTTAGAAGCCATTGGAGACCCAGTAAATGACATTTAACTCGTGACTACTACACTCAATGGATTTCCATCCTATTTGGATCCATTCATTCAATGGATTTCTACTAGAAGAAAATTTCCCAAGTTTAACAAGCTATGGGAAGATTTCACCCAAGAGGAATCTAGATTGATATCCAAGTCATATAAAAACAATGACAATGAAAATCAAGCCCTTACTACTCAAGTTACGAAAATGAACGAAAGGGAAGAAGTAAGTATGAAGAAGTCTAAGTGATCACATTACAAGAAGGATGCATCAAGGATCATATGCTACACTTGCAAGAACATGGGACAGTATGCTACACAATGTCCTCATAAACATGAAACAATAAAGAAGAAGAAGCACCATGCACATGCAGCAAACACTAAAGATAACTAGTCAAAGGATGAAGAATTTGTATTTGTTTCAGCACTTATAGGAACCATCACTTAAGGGAGTGATACTTGGCTCATACATAGTGGTGTTTCCAAGCACATGACCAGATCCATAAATTATCTTTCAAATATGACATCAAAGAGCTCATCCCTTCAAGTGGAGCTTGGGGGTGATTCCAAGCACACAGTCAAAGGCATTGGATAATCCTCCCTACAACTTGACTCAAGTAACCCTATTTTTTATTAAGTATATTTTGTTTGTAAAAGGATTTAAGAAGCATCTACTTTCCATCTCTTCTTTAGAAGATAAAGGATTTAGGGTAACTTTTATGGATGGCCAAGTTCTTCTATGGCCCAAGAATTTAAGCATTGATAAAGCTACCGTGATTTGTGTCTAAGATGGAGGACTATATAAATTGAAGGGACACCAAGAATAAGCCCTTTTACACAACAATGTCATCTCAAGTAAGCTATGGCACCGAAGGCTTTCTCACATAAACTACATAGCACTACCGATATTGAGCAAGATGGTTACAGGTCTACCTAACATTCGGGTAGAATTTTACTGTGTATGAAAAGGTTGCGCACTTGGAAAGAATGTTAAGGGAATATTTACAAACAGTGGTAACAAATCCAAGGGAATATTGGACATCATACACTCTGATGTATGAAGACAGGTGATAGTTCCATCCTTACGAAAATTTGTATACTATGTATTATTCATAGACGACTAATCTCAAAAGACATGGATCTACTTCTTGAAAGCAAAAGATAAAGTATTCAACAACGTTCAGGAATCCAAGGATTTAGTTGAAAATATCTTCGAAAGGAATATTAAAGTCTTGATATCTAATAATGGAGGTGAGTGCATCTCAAAGGAGTTTAAAGACTTTTGTAGAGAATCATGTATTAAGAAGGAGATAACAACTCCCTACAACCCCTAGAAGAATGGGGTTACAAAAAGAAAGAACATATCCATTACAGAAGAAATGAAAGAAATGATGCTTGACCAACGCCTACCCATGCACTTATGGGAAGAAGCATCTGGTATAATTGTGTATTTCCAAAATAGAAGTCCTTACAAAATATTGGGGAACAAGACACTTGAAGAGGTGTTCACTGGAAAGAAACCAAAAGTTAGTCACTTGAGTATTTTCAGTTGTCGAGTGTTTATACATGTTCCAAAGGAAAAGAGAACAAAGTTGGAACCTTTAGGAAAGAAGGGCACATTCATTTTATACAATGAGACTTTGAAGTCTTATAGAATATACATTCCTAGGAAGATATAGATTGAGATCAATCGGGATGTAACATTTGATGAAGATGAAGCCTTCAAAATATGAAGGGAGTCTCACATGGACGAGGACCGAGAGGAGTAGTAGGCTCCAAAAGAAGCAATCATGGAATACTCTACACTAGAGGAACCCATTCTAGAAGTTCATAATGAGATGGTAGAGTCAGAGCGACCTGTAGATCCACCTAGAGAAGCCATAGTCAACATCAAGATATCAGCTTGGCTTCGAAACACCTTGTAGGAAGTTGAAGGAAATGCAGCTCTCAAAGGCTCTTGTCTCTTTTAGAGAGAGAAAGAGACCACATAATTTTTATAGCTATGTGGCATTGATGAGCAACATCATTGATTCATAGCCTTCCACCTTTGAAAAAGTTGTTTAGAAGAGGAATGAAAGGATTCCATGATGGAGAAGTATCAGTCCATCATGAAGACTGATGTGTGTGAGGTGGTTCCAATACCAGAAGATAAGTTGGTAGTGACTTCCAAATGGATCTACAAGATCAAGCATGTTGCAGATGGCAACGTAGAAAAGTACAAAGTGATATTTGTGGCTAGAGGATTCTCCCAAAGTGAAGTAGAAGACTATGATTAGAAGTTTTCTCTAGTAGAAAAGTAAACTTCCATTAGATCAATTATTTCCATTGCTTACTGTTTTTAGGTTCTGGTGGTGTGAGTTTTCATAATTGTTTTCCGGATTTTCCACAGTGAAATTCATTTGTATCGATGCTTCAAATCCTTTACCTAGATTCATCTTCAGGATATATTAGTCAATGATAAGGGTAGCATGCCAGAGTTATAAATGTGAAAGATGCAGAGATAAGTAGGTAGGTATAGTTGGCTTTAAACCTTAAGAGAAACCTAAAAGCTAAAACCTAAGGTAGGTTTAAATTTCTGGCCAAAACCCTAAGATATTGCACGAGACTACGTTTTATGAATTCTATGATATAATTATAATATACATTAATGAGTTTCTTAGATTGTTTTGACTAAATAATAATGATAAATATTTATGATTATTTTACTATAGGCTTTTTTTTTGATTAAATAGAGGTTAGGTATAATTATTAATTATTAAAAGGCTTAACTAACTATGAATATCTAGAAAAATAAATAGTATATAACAATTTATGAAAAAATTCCTAAAGAAAAGAGAGGGATAGGACATCAAACCTGGTTTTTTTATTTCTCTTGTTGTATTAGAAAAGGAAGTCAACTTCTACTTACCTCTAGGATGCCATCTCTATTCATGTTGTTTGGGTGCTTCATTATCTCTAGGGCCTCTCTAATTCGTTGTCTAAAAAAGTGGTCCTATTTAGCGAGGATTTCAGTGTTCTCAAGGCATATATGCTGCTTGGTTTTGAGAGAGTGATCTGCCAAAATGAGGTTCAAGACCACTCTCTCCTGATGTCTACTTCATGTTCTTTGATTCTTACTTGGAATGATCTTCTTGTTTCTCCAATGTAGCACCTACCACAAGAACATGAAATCTTATAGATTCCTTTCCCTTGATGTTTTTCAATAGGGTATTTTCAAACTTCATTTTTTGTTTTATAGTTATGAGAGGTTTGAATGAAGTTGTAATCTCTTTTCTTCTTAGAACTTTGGAGATTTTATTTGTGACCCTTGGTTGTAGGAGAGGTAAGATTTTGTGGTGGAGGTTAGAATGTTTTGAGAACGAGGTCTTTTTGCATATTTACTTAAGGATTTCTTGATTTCTTTATCTTTGTATCATATAACTCTAAAGACCTTGGTTAAGTGAGATATTTCTTGGTATAGATGTTCTACATCAGAAATTCTTGTTTCCATTATGGCTAAGGTGTTGATGACCCCCGTTTTTTGTGTCTCGTGGTGGTGGGAGTGAGCATGTAGGTAGTTGTCTGTGTGGGTTTTCTTTCTAAAGACCTTGTGTCCTAGGGTTCCATCTTCTTTTCTTATGATTAATACATCTAGGTAAGGTATACTATCATTTTCTTCTTGCTCCATTGTAAATTTAATGTCTTCTGAAATTTCATTGAGGTGATCGAAGAACCTTAATAGTTCATCTTTTCCATGAGGCCATTTGACGTTTGTGTCATCTAAATACCTTTTCCATCTTGAGGGCTTTAGTGGGTATGTATCGAGATCCTTCTTCTAAAATTTTTCCATTAAGAGGTTGGCCACAATTGGGGACAGGGGGGATCCGATGGATTCTCCACTTTTTTGTTCAAAGAATTCACCTTGGAAGCTGAAGAAGGTATATCTAAGACAAACCTCTACTAATTTAGTTGTCCCTGGGTCTGTGACTTCATTGATAACCTGAATAGATTCATTTAATAGGATTTTAGTGAAAATAGAAACTACGTCAAAACTGATGAGCATGTATTCAGGCTCAACTCTTTCTTCTTTCAAGATTTTAACAAAGTCATTGGAATCCTTGATGTAAGATTCAGTTTTTCCAAGCAAGCGTGCTAATATTTTTTCTACATATTTCACAAGTTCATAGGTTTAGGAACGAATTGTGTTGACAATTGGTCTAAGTGGAGCACCTTCTTTGTGTATTTTTGGTAGTCTATAGATTCTTGGTGTGATTTGAAAGATGGGAGTAAATAGTTTCTTTGTTCTTTCATCTAGATTGGTTTTGTTAATGGATTTTTTGACTTCTTTAATGATTCTAGAAATTGGGTGCAAGTTTGAGGAAGGTGACACAACAGCTGCAGTGACAAAGATTATTCTTCTTCAATCTTTTTTTTTATTTCTCTCTTGTGCGCTACTCTTGGTAGAGGTGGACTTCCTTGGTATTGTACTATTTTTGCAGTTGGGGTGGTATTTTTGGTTGTACCTTGAGCTAGCCTTTATGATAGGGTTTATATGTTGGTTCATGATTGGACTTGATTTTTGAATGAAATCTATATAAGAAAGGTTGTTGGTTTTTTTACCTCATTTGGGGTTTTCCAAGGATAAATCACTTATATTATTTTATCTCTTGTTTATGTTGTTATTGATCAGTACATGATATGTAAGTTAATGTTAAAGAAGTAAAAGAACATTGGTAACTCTACTTCTCTGTAAATAAAGAAACTCTAACAATTTTTTCTAATTTTCAGATCTGATAACTATTTCATTATGATTTAAATGCTACTATTATCATAGAATAATTACACACTGAAAATATCAACAAGACTTAGTGAACTTGATGAGAGATTATTGTAAGTAAATATTATATAAGATCATATATTACAATTGAGGGTCTGATATATATACTTGGGTATATACATGGGTGGTAGAGCCTTTTCATTTTATGGACATGTCTTTTCATTAATTATTAATTATTAATTATTTATATATTTATACATTATATTATAAATATATTATTTATATATTATATTTATGTTGATGATTATCTCCTCACATGCATGTCTAATTAATATATATCACTCCATCTTAGACTAGGAAATCTGAGAGCATCTTGAGTCTTTATCACTCCTCATCAAATCAGCATCACTGCTAGGAGAAAGACTCCACCTAGGCCATTTTCCAATAGACAAATCAGCATGGCACCATGAGTGAATGTATCATTCTCCCTTGGTCAAATCAGTATGACCAATATGGGAGAATGTATGCCCGATGCTTGTAACTGGAGAAACATCAACATCTTGGGCCATTCACCACTAGCCAAATCAACATGGCCTTGTGAGTGAATGTATTATTCTCCCTTGGTCAATTTAGCATGACCAATATGGGAGAATGTCTTCCCGATGGTGAAATATGAACAAGGGAGAGGGAGGGCGGGGAGAGAGAAAGGGGGGAAAGAAAG
>ML794589.1:156866-173111 GCA_009831015.1 Picea engelmannii
AAAAGGATAAAACAATTAAATGGCTTCATCCTCCATGAGTATAAGGGATACTCCACCACCAGGATTCAAATGGATCCTAGTGTGTGACAATTGTAAATATTGTTATTGTTTTGATTGCCTAGCATGTTGTATAAAGTCCAGCCTAGAATGTATAAAGATATTAAATAGCTGGGTACAGTCATATAATCATCTGCAGTCTTACAATAGTTATTTTAGAAGAAGTCATAATATTGCTAGGGGAATCATGATTGGAGGACCATTTCAAGGACAAGCATATATAGTGCTATATACACCAGACATAACATATGAAGATTACTGCAAAATCATGCTACAAACAAAATATGATGGATCTTGCTGGATTACATTTGAATGTTCTCCTTTTAAAGATTTTCATTATTTCTGGTCTGGTTGGTTATATATATTGTTCTAGACATATTGTCCTAGAGATGCTGATTTCTTTGGTGCCAGTAAAGAAGCTTTCATCCAATGGTTTCAAGCTGAAGTTCAACAAGCTGCACATCATGAAGGATGGTTTACTTTTAACCTCTCTTTTAGAGGCAGTGATTTACATTTCAGCAAGACTGAGCCATCTCAGTTTCAGTCCTTTAAGGTCACTAGTGATTATTTTGGTGACTTATGCATACCAGAAGATGAGCTTATTCCAGCTATGAAAGGTTCCCCTTTCTACAGATGTTTCAGCTGGCTTCCACCTTTTTCAAGTGATCACAGCTCTCCTCCCAGTAGTCACTTTGGTTATGATAGTGACACTTCTTTTGATTCTATAGCCGAATACAATATAATAAATAGAATGGAAGCATGATGGGCCTTGTTTCCTGACTTTGTAATAAATATATTATTTTCATGTCTATCGGGTCGACAGTGGTGTCCCGACAGTTCCGTGGGTTCTTGTAGAACTCCACAGTGTATACATGTGACTAGGAATAATTACTTTAGTCAGTGTCTTTCCGTAAAAGTTGGTATGGGTCCCCATATGGCTAAGCCTCCAAGGGACGAGATAACAGTTGTTGTCCACAACTGCCCCATCCACTTCATGGAATATTTTGTTACCGGAAGTTTCCAGTATGTATTAACCGGTAACCTGCTTAAAAATGTATAAATAAGGCTCTACCCCTCTCATTTGGATCATTCGAAGTCTGAGAGAGAGCTTAGTCTGAGTCTTTGAGTATTATAGTCTGTGAGTAAGTCGAGCAATGTGTATCCTCTTCACTATCAATCGCCTTCGGGATCTTGTGACTTGTGAATGAAAAACATTGATCTCAAGTGTAAATTATAAGATCTATGAGCTTATGGTTCTACTCTGTAAAATTTGGTATCAGAGTAAAATTGGTATCAAAGAAAAATTGGTATCAGAGTAAAATTGGTATCAGAGTAAAAGTTGAAATTATCCAGGAGTCAGAGTAGATATTTTGGATTGGAGAGTAGCCTTCTGATGTAGAAGGGCATTGATGTCAATGAATGGATACATCATTTTAATTTTGAGAAAATTTAGTGTGTCTTCAAGATGAGAGGAGTCTGACTCAGGCTTAGAGATTGGGCTGGCAGAAGTATCATTAGAAAAGTAGTCACTATCCTCTGTGACTAATAGGTATTCACCATCTGAACGGTTTTCAGCTAGTTCCCATTCAGCTGGATCATAGCCATAGAGGAAAAGATCCATAATTTTAGTCTGGAACTTAGTCTTGGACCGCAGAGGACACTGAGAAGCCCAAGAGTTACAAATATAGTAGTAGCACGGAATTTGAACTAACTAACGAAATTTGAACTTGAATTCTAACACAGAATTTTAGCTCTGATACCAATTTTACTCTGATACCAAATTTTACAGAGTAGAACCATAAGCACATAGATCTTATAATTTACACTTGAGATCAGTGTTTTTCATTCACAAGTCACAAGATCCCAAAGGCGAGTGATAGTGAAGAGGATACACACTGTTCGACTTACTCACAGACTATAATACTCAAAGACTCAGACTATGCTCTCTCTCAGACTTCGAATGATCCAAATGAGAGGGGTAGAGCCTTATTTATACATTTTTAAGCAGGTTACCGGTCAATACATACTGGCAACTGTCGATAAAAAAAGATTCCATGAAGTGGATGGGGCAGCTGTGGACAACAGTTGTTATCTCGTCCCTTGGCGGCTCATCCATATGGGGACCCATACCAACTTTTACGGAAAGACACTGACTAAAGTAATTATTCCTAGTCACATGTATACACTATGGATTTCTACAGGAACCCACGGAACTGTCGGGACACCATTGTCGACCCGATAGACATGAAAATAATATATTTATTACAAAGTGAGGCAACAAGGCCCATCATTCTTCCATTCTATTTATTATATTGTATTCGGCTATAGAATCAAAAGAAGCGTCACTATCATAACCAAAGTGACTACTGGGAGGAGAGCTGTGATCACTTGAAAAAGGTGGACGCCAGCTGAAACATCTGTAGAAAGGGGAACCTTTCATAGCTAGAATAAGCTCATCTTCTGGTATGCATAAGTCACCAAAATAATCACTAGTGACCTTAAAGGACTAAAACTAAGATGGCTCAGTCTTGCTGAAATGTAAATCACTGCCTCTAAAAGAGAGGTTAAAAGTAAACCATCCTTCATGATGTGCAGCTTGTTGAACTTCATCTTGAAACCATTGGATGAAAGCTTCTTTACTGGCACCAAAGAAATCAGCATCTCTAGGACAATATGTCCAGAACAATATATATAACCAACCAGACCAGAAATAATGAAAATCTTTAAAAGGAGAACATTCAAAAGTAATCCAGCAAGATCCATCATATTTTGTTTGTAGCATGATTTTGCAGTAATCTTCATATGTTATGTCTGGTGTATATAGCACTATATATGCGTGTCCTTGAAATGGTCCTCCAGTCATGATTCCTCTAGCAATATTATGATTGCTTCCGAAATAACTATTGTAAGACTGCAAATGATTATATGACTGTACCCAGCTATTTAATATCTTTATAAATTCTGGGCTGGACTTTATACAACACGCTAGGCAATCAAAACAATAACAATATTTACAATTGTCACACACTAGGATCCATTTGAATCCTAGTGGTGGAGTATCCTTTATACTCATGGAGGATGAAGTCATTTAATTGTTTTATCCTTTTCTTTTGGTGGAGCTTCTTCTCTGGTAAGCAGATCAACAACGCAATTATCTTTTCCTAGCTTGTATTGGATTTCAAAGTCAAATCTGTCAAGCCACAAGCTCCATCTCAGAATCCTGTTATTTCCCTGTTCAAGCAATCTTTGATTAGATAACATTCCTTTCATGTGTTTCAGGTCTGTTCTAACAATAAAATGCACAGGTTTTAGAAACATCCTGAATTTCTTGATGCCATTCTTGACAACAAGTATTTCTTTGTGAGAGGAAGGATATCTGGACTCTGTATCACTGAAGCATCTAGAAGTATAGATACATACTTCTTCCAGTTTAGGACCATTTTTCTGCAAAAGAACTGCTGCCCATGTATCATTGGAGGCATCAGTTTCAAGAATGAGTTGTAGTGTCATATCTGGAAGATACAATTTAGGGAGATTTTGGATCTTCTGCTTAATGATCTGAACAACTTGAGTCATTTTATAATTCCATGGTATTATTTTTCTCAATCTCTTCTGAAGTATCCGAACATCTTTGGCTTGATTCTCATATAACTTTCGGATATAATTTAAACAACCAAGGAACCTTTGTAGCTGCTTCTGATCCAGTATTTCATCAGGGAACTCTGAAAGTTTTTTCAAGACATGATCCTGGAGTTCTACTTCTCCTTTGGAAAGTATTAATCCAAGATATTCAATCTTAGTTTGTTCCCAACATAGCTTAGATCGGTTGAGTATTAAACCATGTTTATACAATAAATCATAAACAACTTTCAAATGTTGTACATGTGCTTTACAATCAACAGAGCAAACAAGTAAGTCATCAATATATACAATAACAAAACTCAAATGTTTAAAGATATCGTCCATCCTTTTCTGGAACTTTGATGGAGCATTCTTCAAACCAAATGGCATTACTCTCCATTGATACTGTCCATTAGGAACGACAAATGCAGTTTTGTATCTATCCTTAGGGATGATCCCTATTTGCCAAAATCCACTCTTTAGATCAAACTTGTTGAAGATGTTGCATTTCCCAATCTTAGAAAATAATAATTCTTTGGAAGGCAGAGGAAATCTAATAGGTGGGAGAGCATCATTCAATGCTCTATAGTTTATAACCATTCTTGGTTTTCCTCTTTTCTGCTCACTGTGTTTATTAACATAAAAGGCAGGACAAGCCCAAGGGCTTATACTGACTTCTATCAACTTTCTTTCTAATAGTTCAGATATCTCCTTTTGACAATATTCACATTCAGTGGGAGACATATGATTAGCAGAGGCCTTTTGTGGTCTGGGAATATAATCTTCCTTATATGGGAGACTGAAAAAGTATTGCTCTATAGTCCAGAAAGAATTAGGATAATCTGATGTACAATCAGATTCTATATTTTCTTTAATGTCTTTTATTATTTCCATCCCATGTTTTTCAGCATATCCAATGATCTTTTGGATGCGAACTAAATTACTTGCAGATTTTTCAACTTGTTCCATATTTTTGTTTACTGCAATTCTTGATTCATAAGTGGATTTACTTGGAATATTTAAAGCTTTGCCTGAAATGTTAAGTTGTACAAAACCATTTCCAACAGTAAAGGGCAAACACTTATTTACAAAATCTTGTCCTAATAGTATATCAATCTCCATATCATCTAATCTTTCTCTAACTAGTTCTGGTATTTTTCCAGGCATAGCAGGTAAATACTTTCTTAGATATGCTACATTCTCTGGATCAGGTACCTTGTATATAAGGTCTTTCATAGTACAAAATAATTTAGGGAGTTGGGATATGTGACATAACTGTTGATTCATATACAAATCTGCAAAATGATTTGTATCTAATTTGTTATTTCCATAGAATTCATGGATAACAGCTTTGACAAGCTCTTCTATAGGTTTCTCATGGTTCATTATCCTGAGCTTGCTTTTGGGAGTAACTCTATCCCACCAAAGTCCTAGATTCCCAGTAAATCCCCAAGTCAATCTTAGAGCTAAATCACTCCAAGTGACTTTATCTTTGAACATCATCTTCTGGGTCTTTGCCCAGGCATTCCATTTTTGGATCATCATCATTATCTCAGTTTTAGATTTGCAATTAACATTTGAGACAGGTGCACTCTCAATATTAGAGGAGGAGAGAGTAGGATGATCTTGATCCTGATGGGTCATGGGCCTCTTAGTAGTACCATACTTTCCATGACACCATTTTTCCCAAGCAGATTGATAAGCAGGACCTGTTGAAGGCTCTCCTTCTGATGGCATCTGTGCATGAGAGGGATCTATATTAGCAGAACTTGATTCTTCTCCACCGATAACTTTAAGAGAAGGGACTATAGCTATTATGCTCTTTTTAATCTCATCTTCTAATGTAGAAGATTGAGTTTTAACTAACTCTATCTTATTAACAACAATTTGTAGAACTTCAGCTATCCTAGCCAAGGCAAGATTTGGTACTTCAGCTGCAAGTTGTTTGAGAGTTAGTTGTTTATGTTCTTCTTTTGGATTAGAAGAACCAAACCATTTGAAGGAGGCATCTCCTTCTATTTCTAAAATCAAAATTGGGGAGAAAGGCTTCACTTCTTCCTGATATGAATCTTTCAAACTAAAACCAACAGTTTGAATTACTTCTAATTTTTCAAGAATAGTCTCAAGTTGTAACTTCATCTGTTCTTGATTAGATTCTAAAGAATCTATTTCGGAATGAAAACCATTCATATGAATTTTGGTTTGTAGCAAGTCTTGCGCTATATCATCAATGTTTTGAGAAAGACAAACAGACTGATAATTTGCATAATTTTGAAGTCTGACTATATCTTGAGGAGGATCGGCATCTTCCTTTCTGTATTTTATAAAGTCTAGATCAGCTACCATGTCATTCTGGAATTTAGGAATATGATTTCCTGGTACTAAATTTCTATATGGTAGTTCTGGCTTTTTCTCCCGACTACTTCTTGGCAAAGGGGCATTTATCATTTTTATCAAGGGAATATCTAGACTTTCACATTCAGAGCAGTTAGGGTGTTGTCCATCATGATCTTGTTTGGACTAATAAGTTCTTAATGTTCTAGGAGAATATGGATAGTGAGGTAGATCTGAATTTACAGAGGAAACATGAGAGTGTTCCTGAGTAGGGAATTGTTTTTTACAGTAGTAACAATTTTTTTAACCTTTCTGATGGGTTAGTAAATGATCATCTAATTTGGAGTTACCTAAAACAGGTTTATATACAGGAGTTTTGCTAGGAGAAGATAGATATCTAGCAGAGGATACTCTAGAATTGGGTTCAGGAGTACTGGCTGTAAGGGAGGTCATTTTTCTATCCAGATCTTGTATTCTAGTTCTCTGAGATTGTCCTATTTTGAGAACATTTCTTCCTGCAACATTAGTCTCGAATTTGAGTTCTCGAGGCATAGGAGGTGTAATTCTGGAAGAAATAGGCTCATACTCTGCAGACCATTCTTCAATTTCTGTGAGTTTAGCAAAACCAAGAGTAAGAGGAGAAACAATTCCAGGGCCAACCACCACGCTTTCAGTGGTAGCGCGCTTTAGTAGTTTAGGATTTAAAGCAGGAATAGTGGTAGAGACAAAGCGTAAGCAAATGGAAGAATGTAACTGAGCAATTTTGGATCCTTCAGCCATATTAAAACCCGAAAACTGGACATACGCTTGTAGAAGAGTATGAATGTAAGGATCAGTTAGAGAGACTTGAAATCTTGGCAGTGCAGATGACCATACTGGGCCATTATGTAACGGAGCTTGGAATCCAGAAATCAAGGCGTCAGAAAAAGTATTATGTCTAGAATCAATAACACAGGTAAGAGCAGAGGTATCTAGACCAGGTCTGACTAAAGGATTGATCCCAAACTGAATTAAACCAAGATGGACATATTTGTAACCATTCTCAAGACCCCAATCTATATCGGCTTGTTGGATCAAAGGAATCTAATAAATAGTTTGTCCAAGAGAGAGTGGAACATTATTAGAACAATATCGGAAAAGAGTAGTAGCACGGAATTTGAACTAACTAAATTTACAAATATGTCCATCTTGGTTTAATTCAGTTTGGGATCAATCCTTTAGTCAGACCTGGTCTAGATACCTCTGTTCTTACCTGCGTTATTGATTCTAGACATAATACTTTTTCTGACGCCTTGATTTATGGATTCCAAGCTCCGTTACATAATGGCCCAGTATGGTCATCTACACTGCCAAGATTTCAAGTCTCTCTTACTGATCCTTACATTCATACTCTTCTACAAGCGTATGTCCAGTTTTTGGGTTTTAATATGGCTGAAGGATCCAAAATTGCTTAGTTAAATTCTTCCATTTGCTTACGCTTTGTCTCTACCACTATTCCTGCTTTAAATCCTAAACTACTAAAGCGCGCTACCACTGAAAGCGTGGTGGTTGGCCCTGGAAATGTTTCGCCTCTTACTCTTGGTTTTGCTAAACTCACAGAAATTGAAGAATGGTCTGCAGAGTATGAGCCTATTTCTTCCAGAATTACACCTCCTATGCCTCGAGAATTCAAATTTGAGACTAATGATGCAGGAAGAAATGTTCTCAAAATAGGACGATCTCAGAGTACTAGAATACAAGATCTAGATAGACAAATGACCTCCCTTACAGCCAATACTTCTGAACCCAATCCTAGAGTATCCTACGCTAGATATCTATCTTCTCCTAGCAAAACTCCTGTATATAAACCTGTTTTAGGTAACTCCAAATTAGATGATCATTTACTAACCCATCAGAAAGGTTCAAAAAATTGTTACTACTGTAAAAAACAATTCCCTACTCAGGAACACGCTCCTGTTTCCTATGTAAATTCAGATCTACCTCACTATCCATCTGCTCCTAGAAAATTCAGAGCTTATCAGTCCAAACAAGATCATGATGGACAACACCCTAAATGCTCTAAATGTGAAAGTCTAGCTATTCCCTTGATAAAAATGATAAATGCCCCTTTGCCAAGAAGTAGTCGGGAGAAAAAGCCAGAACTACCATATAGAAATTTAGGACCAGGAAATCATATTCCTAAATTCCAGAATGACATGGTAGCTAATCTAGACTTTATAAAATACAGAAAGGTAGATGCTGATCCTCCTCAAGATATAGTCAGACTTAAAAATTATGCAAATTATCAGTCTGTTTGTCTTGCTCAAAACATTGATGATATAGTGCAAGACTTGTTACAAACCAAAATTCATCTGAATGGTTTGCATTCCGAAATAGATTCTTTAGAATCTAATCAAGAACATATGAAGTCACAACTTGAGACTATTCTTGAAAAATTAGAAGTAATTCAAACTGTTGTTTTTAGTTTGAAAGATTCATATCAGAAAGAAGTGAAGCCTTCCTCCCCAATTTTGATTTTAGAAATAGAAGGAGATGCCTCCTTCAAATGGTTTGGTTCTTCTAATCCAAAAGAAGAACATAAACAACTAACTTTCAAACAGCTTGTCGCTGAAGTACCAAATCTTGCCTTGGCTAGGATAGCTGAAGTTCTACAGATTGCTGTTAATAAGATAGAGTTAGTTAAAACTCAATCTTCTACATTAGAAGATGAGATTAAAAAGAGCATAATATCTAGAGTCCCTTCTCTTAAAGTTATCAGTGGAGAAGAATCAAGTTCTGCTAATATAGATCCCTCTCAAGCACAGATTCCATCAGAAGGAGAGCCTTCAACAGGTCCTTCTTATCAATCTGCTTGGGAAAAATGGTGTCATGCAAAGTATGGTACTACTAAGAGGCCCATGACCCATCAGGATCAAGATCATCCTACTCTCTCCTCCTCTAATATTGAGAGTGCACCTGTCTCAAATGTTAATTGCAAATCTAAAACTGAGATAATGATGATGATCCAAAAATGGAATGCCTAGGCAAAGACCCAGAAGATGATGTTCAAAGATAAAGTCACTTGGAGTGATTTAGCTCTAAGATTGACTTGGGGATTTACTGGGAATCTAGGACTTTGGTGGGATAGAGTTACTCCCAAAAGAAAGCTCAGGATAATGAACCATGAGAAACCTATAGAAGAGCTTGTCAAAGCTGTTATCCATGAATTCTATGGAAATAACAAATTAGATACAAATCATTTTGTAGATTTGTATATGAATCAACAGTTATGTCACATATCCCAGCTCCCTAAATTCTTTTGTACTATGCAAGACCTTATATACAAGGTACCTGATCCAGAGAATGTAGCATATCTAAGAAAGTATTTATCTGCTATGCCTGGAAAAATACCAGAACTAGTTAGAGAAAGATTAGATGATATGGAGATTGATATCTCTGAATTATCTCTAGCTGGTTTGCAAGAGCAAATAGTAACAATTTTGCAGAAAGAATGTCTTTGAAAGAAGATGAATAAGTCTATCAAGAAGCAATTGGGTTTCGATTCCTTTGTCTATGATGTCTTCACTGAAACATCGAGTTTTGGTTGTCATAAGAAGAAGAAAACAAAGTCTTCTTGCAAACAAGGATGTAATTTCTCTGATTGTACTACTTCAACGAAGCAGTTTAAACGCAAACATCCTAGGAGATTCTCTAGAAATAGTCAATTTAAGAAGAAAGCCTTCTTTAAGCGCCGGCCCCAGAATGCAAAAGACAAGCAGTCTTCCTGCTTTATATGCAAAAATCCTAGCCACTGGGCTTCTCAGTGTCCTCTGCGGTCCAAGACTAAGTTCGAGACTAAAATTATGGATCTTTTCCTCTATGGCTATGATCCAGCTGAATGGGAACTAGTTGAAAACCGTTCAGATGGTGAATACCTATCAGTCACAGAGGATAGTGACTACTGTTCTGATGATACTCCTGCCAGCCCAATCTCTGAGCCTGAGTCAGACTCCTCTCATCTTGAAGACACACTAAATTTTCTAGAAATTAAAATGATGTCTCCATTCATTGACATCAATGCCCTTCTACATCAGAAGGCTACTCTCCAATCCAAAATATCTACTCCGACTCCTGGACAATTTCAACTTTTAGACCGCTATGAATCCCATCTGGCTCGCCTCATTGATCAACTTAATGATCTCCAGCAGCCAAACATGGTGAATATTCATCATTACACACCCATTGATGCTGACTTCATCCAAACCTCTAAATCATAATCAAAAGGTAAAGGAAAAGTCATTGTCAAGATCTCTAAATCTATTCAAGAAACTTCTATAGAATCAGAGTCCTTAAACGATACTATTTTCCACCTTGAAGAAACCATAAGAGAAAAGGAAGCATTAGTGCAAGAGTTATGGAAAAGTCTGAAATTACAGAAGGAAGAATTGAACTATCTCAGAATAAAAAGAGATGAACAAATAGAAAAAGAGATGTTCAACGAAGAGTCAGAAATAGAACAATTTGAATCTAAGCTACTCAAAATCTTGGATGACAGATTAGTACTCTCTGTAAATATTAAAGTCCAAGGTTATCTGCAATATACTTTAGATGCACAAGTAGATACGGGTGCTATGAATTCCTGTGCAAAATTTGGAGCTTTACCTTCATATTATTGGCAGCCTGTAGATATATCCTTTAGAGCTGTCAACAAAACAGAATTAAAGATTAAGTTCATTGCTCCAGAACTCTCCATTTACCTACAGGAAGAAAAGATATCTGTTACTCTATATTGTTTTGACACTGGTGCAGATATACTATTAGGACAAGATTTTGTAAATAAGTGTTTTCGCTTTACTGTTGGAAATGGTTTTGTACAGCTTAACATTTCAGGCAAAGCTTTAAAGATTCCAATTAAGTCCACTTATGAATCAAGAATTGCAGTAAACAAAAATATGGAATAAGTTGAAAAATCTGCAAGTAATTTAGTTCGCATCCAAAAGATCATTGGACATGCTGAAAAACATGGGATGGAAATAATAAAAGACATTAAAGAAAAGATAGAATCTGATTGTACAACAAATTATCCTAATGTTTTCTGGACTATAGAGCAATACTTTGTCAGTCTCCCATATAAGGAAGATTATATTCCCAGACCAAAAAAGGCCTCTGCTAATCATATGTCTCGCACTGAATGTGAATATTGCCAAAAGGAGATATCTGAATTATTAGAAAGAAAATTGATAGAAGTCAGTAGAAGCCCTTGGGCTTGTCTTGCCTTTTATGTTAATAAACACAGTGAGCAGAAAAGAGGAAAACCAAGAATGGTTATAAACTATAGAGCATTGAATGATGCTCTCCTACCTATTAGATTTCCTCTGCCTTCCAAAGAATTATTATTTTCTAAGATTGGGAAATGCAACATCTTCAGCAAGTTTGATCTAAAGAGGGGATTTTGGCAAATAGGGATCATCCCTAAGGATAGATACAAAACTGCATTTGTCATTCCTAATGGACAGTATCAATGGAGAGTAATGCCATTTGGTTTGAAGAATGCTCCATCAGAGTTCCAGAAAAGGATGGACGATATCTTTAAACATTTGAGTTTTGTTATTGTATATATTGATGACTTACTTGTTTGCTCTGTTGATTGTAAAGCACATGTACAACATTTGAAAGTTGTTTATGATTTATTGTATAAACATGGTTTAATACTCAACCGATCTAAGCTATGTTGGGAACAAACTAAGATTGAATATCTTGGATTAATACTTTCCAAAGGAGAAGTAGAACTCCAGGATCATGTCTTGAAAAAACTTTCAGAGTTCCCTGATGAAATACTGGATCAGAAGCAGCTACAAAGGTTCCTTGGTTGTTTAAATTATATCCGACAGTTCTATGAGAATCAGGCCAAAGATGTTCGGATAATTCAGAAGAGATTGAGAAAAATAATACCATGGAATTATAAAATGACTCAAGCTGTTTAGATCATTAAGCAAAAGATCCAGAATCTCCCTAAATTGTATCTTCCAAATATAACACTACAACTCATTCTTGAAACTGATGCCTCCAATGATACATGGGCAGCAGTGCTTTTGCAGAAAAATGGTCCTAAACTGGAAGAAGTATGTATCTATACTTCTGGATGCTTCAGTGATACAGAGTCCAGATATCCTTCCTCTCACAAAGAAATACTTGCTGTCAAGAATGGCATCAAGAAATTTAGGATGTTTCTAAAACCTGTGCATTTTATTGTTAGAACAGACCTGAAACACATGAAAGGAATGTTATATAATCAAAGATTGCTTGAACAGGGAAATAACAGGATTCTGAGATGGAGCTTGTGGCTTGACGGATTTGACTTTGAAATCCAATACAAGCCAGGAAAAGATAATTGCGTTGTTGATCTGCTTACCAGAGAAGCAGCTCCACCAAAAGAAAAGGATAAAACAATTAAATGGCTTCATCCTCCATGATTATAAGGGATACTCCACCACCAGGATTCAAATGGATCCTAGTGTGTGACAATTGTAAATATTGTTACTGTTTTGATTGCCTAGCGTGTTGTATAAAGTCCAGCCCAGAATGTATAAAGATATTAAATAGCTGGGTACAGTCGTATAATCATCTGCAGTCTTACAATAGTTATTTGAGAAGAAATCATAATATTGCTAGAGGAATCATGACTGGAGGACCATTTCAAGGACAAGCATATATAGTGCTATATACAACAGAAATAACATATGAAGATTACTGCAAAATCATGCTACAAACAAAATATGATGGATCTTGCTAGATTACTTTTGAATGTTCTCCTTTTAAAGATTTTCATTATTTCTGGTCTGGTTGGTTATATATATTGTTCTGGACATATTGTCCTAGAGATGTTGATTTCTTTGGTGCCAGTAAAGAAGCTTTCATCCAATGGTTTCAAGCTGAAGTTCAACAAGTTGCACATCATGAAGGATGGTTTACTTTTAACCTCTCTTTTAGAGGCATTGATTTACATTTCAGCAAGACTGAGCCATCTCAGTTTCAGTCCTTTAAGGTCACTAGTGATTATTTTGGTGACTTATGCATACCAGAAGATGAGCTTATTCCAGCTATGAAAGGTTTCCCTTTCTACAGATGTTTCAGCTGGCTTCCACCTTTTTCAAGTGATCACAACTCTCCTCCCAGTAGTCACTTTGGTTATGATAGTGACGCTTCTTTTGATTCTATAGCCGAATACAATATAATAAATAGAATGGAAGCATGATGGGCCTTGTTGCCTCACTTTGTAATAAATATATTATTTTCATGTCTATCGGGCCGACAGTGGTGTCCCGACAGTTCTGTGGGTTCCTGTAGAACTCCACAGTGTATACATGTGACTAGGAATAATTACTTTAGTCAGTGTCTTTCCGTAAAAGTTGGTATGTATCCCCATATGGCTGAGTCTCCAAGGGACGAGATAACAACTGTTGTCCACAGCTGCCCCATCCACTTCATGGAATCTTTTGTTACCGGCAGTTGCCAGTATGTATTAACTGGTAACTTGCTTAAAAATGTATAAATAAGGCTCTACCCCTCTCATTTGGATCATTCGAAGTCTGAGAGAGAGCTTAGTCTGAATCTTTGAGTATTATAGTCTGTGAGTAAGTCGAGCAGTGTGTATCCTCTTCACTATCACTCACCTTCGGGAGCTTGTGACTTGTGAATGAAAAACACTGATCTCAAGTGTAAATTATAAGATCTATGTACTTATGGTTCTACTCTGTAAAATTTGGTATGAGAGCCAAATTATATATATATATATATATATATATATATATAATTTTCTTTAATCTCGTTTTAAAGCAATTTTGAAGGACAATAAATGTTTTTAATAAAGAGATCAAATCATGAACACATAAATCCTTCACTAAATTAATACATCTATGAGAGTTGTATCAAGTACATAAGAACTCCACCAATTTAGTTTCTATGATTAAGTAAATTTTACTTTACTCAATTTGCATGGAATAATAGGTACATAGATCACATTGAGATCGACTAAAAATAAGGGATGAAGAATGGACAAAAGCGTTTGAATTATTTCAAAACTTTGTACAATATAAATATAAATATAAAAATAAAATTATAGGTGTATATAATCTCAAGTTCATTTTTTTTTAATATCAAATTTACAAAACTTTATATATATAATGAAATCTCTATTATAATCCAATGAATAGTAAAAAGTTAAAAAGTAATTTTTTAATTGGTTTATAATTTTTTTAATAAATTATTAAAACTTGATACAATCATTATAAAATCTAATATGAAAAGTTTTAAATAGTTTATTTTTAAAAGATGGAAGACTATTTATTTTAAATGGAATTATTTCTTTTTTCATCTATTTTGACATATTTTCAATATATTTAATCAATTTTTAAAAAAAAAAATCTTTATAATTTTAATTAATTTATAAAGATTAATATTTTTATGATTTCAATTAATTTAAATAATTTATTAATCACTAATTGATTAACCTCCAGCCCATTCACCCCTCTAATCCATCATCCTTAACTAATATATAATTGAATGATTGTTATATATATAACACTTTTTAATAATAATGATTTAATGTTTATGTATGTTTTAACCCTCATAAGTTAATAACATCCATTCTTTAATTTTAATGATCTTTCCATATAGTGCCTAGTGGGTACATTTATCAAAATATGGTGGTTTTCTCCCATTTGTTGGTGACGTGGATCTCCAGATTTTGTTAATCTCCCCTGCCATAAATTTTTCAACAGCTCTCAAACTACCGTATTTAATTCTTCCCTCCTTCTACATTCTTCTATGTATCTCAACTCTTCTACTTGTTAGCGTATTCGTGAAACTTCTCCCATCTCTTGAAAATGACTCTGTTTTGTAAATGAATGTAGCTGCTGGATACTCTGTTTTCTGTAATGAATGTATGCTGCATACTCTGTTTTCTGAAGCTGCTGCTGATACTCTGTTTTCTGAAATGGATGTACTTTGTTTTATTACTGAGATATAAACTATATAGCGTTCATTCCTCTTTTTCTGTGGGCATCTTGTAAGTAGATGTTTTATTAACCAGCAAATGGAGTGTATCAAAGTTTTTACTGCAGCTGTGTGAGTTTAGTTGTAGCTATCAATATGGTATCAGAGCCAGTCTAATGGAAGCTTGGGAAAGGATTGGAGTCCGAGGCAGAATCGGATTGTTCCCCACGAGCTCAGCAGCTACGGGATCTGCATCAACGATGTGGGGAAGAAGGAATGCGCTGAATCCAGAGATCGCGCGGCATAATGATACAGAGCCAGAGTCTTGGTCTATGCTCACTTAGCAGGTCGTGAAGATCGCTATTTTCTTGTAACGCTTTATCCGAGGTCGATTTCAAAGGAGCAAGGGATCATTTTCAGCTGAAGGAGCCATCATTTTGGGTATACATATAGCCGAATCCACTGTGGTTGTTTGTGGTCGAATCTTATCAATATTTCGCGCATTGTTGCAGCAGCACGAGGATACAAGGAGTAGGAAGAGGAGTCAGCCCAGCTACATAAGAGGCGGCTTTATTCATAGTAAATTTCGGTTCAAAATTTTGCACGACATCAGTCCGAGGTTGCATCCACTTGGCAAGTTTGCCAAAAAGGGTAAATTCAGGCGCAAGGGTTTGCAGAAGCCCGCATCCCGAGGTCAAATTTAGGGGTTTTAATCATACAAAAGGATTGACAGAGATTGGAAAAGGAAATAAAGGAAGAACAGTAAAAGGAGGCAAATTTTATTTAAAAATCATGGCAGGTGCAACTGGAAGCATTTTACAACCCCAGATTCCAATTTTTAATGGAAAAAATTATGACTATTGGAGTATAAGAATGAAAACCCTGTTTTGTTCCCAGGATGTTTGGGATTTGGTTGAAAATGGGTTTCCTGAACCAGCAGACCAGCAAGCTTATCAGGCTCTTTCACAAGTTGAGAAGGATTTGTTGAAGGAAAATAAGAAGAAGGATTCCAAAGCATTGTTTTTTATTCAGCAGGCAATGGAGGAATCATTTTTTCCTAAAGTAGCTGCTGCTACAAGATCAAAACAGGCATGGGAAAGTTTGCAAACAGCATACTAAGGCACAAGCAAGGTAAAAACAGCAAAATTACAAATGCTTAGAAGGGATTTTGAAAACTTACAAATGAAGGATACAGATTCAATAGATTCATTCTTCACTCATGCAATGGCAATAATAAATCTGCTTAGATCATATGGAGAA
>ML794589.1:178442-194414 GCA_009831015.1 Picea engelmannii
TTGTAATATAATGAATTCAATTTATATCTTTCAACTGCAGTGTAATGTTATTGTCAAATATTTATTGCTTATCACGTTCTATTATTTTCATCCAAACATTCCTGAACATTCCCAATGAATTTTAGGAAAAAAAAAATGGTGTTCAATCAGTTACAGGTAAAATCAATTCTAATTTATTGTAATATAATGAATTGAATTATATATATTTATTACATATGTTGATATGTCATTGTAAAAACAGAATATGTCATTGTGAAAAAAATACCGCTTCTTGTCCTCTTCGTCACGATGTACCAAACTCGTATAACTTTCAAACCTTACCGACTTGTTAGTGGTGGAATCCTTTACATAACAGCAGGAAAAGGACTATGTCCTGAAATTTCACTGGCTTGGACAACCTACAGAAGTTCATAAATACGTTAAAATGAAATCTCGTGAAGATGAATGTGAAGATGAAGATTGGGCAAGCCAGAAGAAGAGTACACTACGTTTGGAAAGTCCACATCACGAGTTAATACCAATAAGTTGTTCATAAAGTGTAGTGTCAATTTTCAAAGAACTACATTTTTTTTTGTCTAACTTTATTCTAGACTGATAAGGTATAGTACATAGTTTACAGTCTTCTATTTTAGATTTATATAAAATATTCAACCCATATTTAGGGTCATATAGTTTACAATTTTCTATTCTATACTTGATAAAATATTCAACACATTTTTAATATTTAGGTTGACAAATAAAGATAGTATTATCTATTTGTAAGACTTGGATGCCTAGAAATAAATGGAATAAACTAAGGTCAATGTAAAAATGTATATGTTAGTTATTTCTTCAAACCCAAAATTAAATCAACATTGTTTCAATTAATGACCAAGTCATCCATATACAATAAAACAATTAAAGTTTCAACATTGACATGTAATACATATATATTATGACCTAATTCAAAACATTTGAAATAGAGATTGAGGAAAAAATGATCAATCTTCTAATACCATGCCTTTGGGCGGATGTTCAAACCATGCAAGGATTTGTTCAATCCATAGACAATACTGACATACTTTTCAAATATAGGTGATATCATTTTCAATCCTTATACTAGAAGGTTTAGAAATAGATTTTCTTCTTAGGAAAGTCACATAACTTAAAAAATATGTCCTTAGGGTTAAGAAAGCCTTCATTGACAACAATAAAATTATTTTGCATTTCCTTCACAACAAACCAATTTGGCCAAAATTCTACCTTCTTTCCTTCTGAGTTTGTTGTGGTACACATAACAAATTTACGTTTAACCTAAGTACATGATATACATCCATGATCACACTATTCTTGAATTTAATATGCTACATTTGTTTTGGGTAATTTTACTTAATGATGAAAAGAGGCAAGTATTTTTAACCATATGACGGGTGCAACCAAAGTCGTATATCCATTTACTATGAGAAGTATGAGCATGCAAGGCCTAAGACTCACTAATAGAAAACATATAGTTATTTGCATCACCTTTTGAAGATTGTGGGTTAGTCAATTTTATAGTTGGCATGTCTCCTTCAAGCTTTTTCACTTTCTCCTCTATGTATTGTACCTAGGGCGGGAATATGGGGTACCTAGGGAGGTACCCAATGAGAATAATAATAGATATATGACTATGCATTTATGTGTATGGAGGTCATTTTTAATAAATGTGACTTATGTAATAATGTGAAAAAATGAAAGTAAGCAGGATTATTAGAAGGTTCCTCCTACTAGATTGTTCCTTCTCTAGAATGTTCCTAGGAGGTTAATGAATGTAAGAAGGTTTACTATAAGGTTTAACCTACTAGAATTTTCCTTCTCTAAAATGTTCCTAGTAGGTAGATATTACTATATATAGAAGTATAAGAAATGTTATGAATCATAGTGATGTATATTGTAATAGACAAACAAGTATTGCTTGAGGAGTGTTTCTTTCCTTAAGGAATAGTTGATGGTGTTACCCTACCTCAATGGTTTTCTCTAATTCTTGTGTTCATTCTTTTTTGTGTATGATTTGTTTTGTTGTTGAAGTTAAGAGTTTATCTTCTATATTGTATTTTTAGATCTAAAAACATAATATTTGGTATTATAGCTCTTTCTTGGGCCAAAAAGGAAGATTTTGTTTTTTTCGTTTTACACGTTTTTCCAAGGGAAAAAAGGGGGGACACACTTTAGATTAAATTATAAAACTTTATAAGCACAAATTGTAAAAACCAATTACATATTTGAGTTTCTCTAAGAAAAATACTCAATTTAAAAATATTCTTCGAAATAGAGTTGAGGAAGTAAAGTTATTGGCAAGGGCGACAGGGGATAATTTGAAATCCAAGAGAGAATATTATTGTCCATTATACTTGGGGGTTAGGGAATACTTCAAATAATTTTGTAGAATCATACGCCTTGTGGCAAGGTGTTAGATTGGGAAAGAATAAAGGACTTCAGAAGCTCATTATTTTGGGCTTCTCATCCATGAATTTGGCATTGGTTCAAAGGCCAATCAAGGTGAAATATCTAGGGATATCATTCTTCTAACTAGGTTTGAAGCATATAGGTTTTTTCATATCAAATGTGAGATAAACAATGAAGCTGACCATTGGGCTAAATATGGGTGAACTCTAGGAGAGGGTATAATTGGTGTCAATGGTGAAAGGTTTTCTTTGCACATTCCATAGAGTTTGATGGGGTTATTTAGTATAGGGTTTGGCTAGAATATGGTGTGAAGGGTTGGAGATGGGTTGGGCACATGTTCGATTGTCCTAATCACATTCTCCAAGCATCAATTATATCCCTCAACAATTACATCCATCATTTATGCTAGCTTGTATGGGCTCTTGATTTGCAGTGTTTCGCCTCTCATCGTGTCTCTCATTGCTTGTGGTTAATTTGGTCTCTGGTGTAGTGTTTCAAAGGTGAATAGGAATAGGTTGATGAGAGATTGGGACAACAAGTGTTTTATGTTGAAGGATATCCATTTTTCAGCCAAATCATGCCTAGTTAACAAGTTTTCTCCTTGCTTTTTATTTTCCAATAAATTATGGGAAGTAATTGTGTTGGGTGTTGATAATGTAGAGTCCCCTGTGCTAGTTGGGTTAAGTGCCAATAACCTTGACTTTAAAATTGGATTTTGTAGTTTGGGTGAAATTAGTTTATTTTCTTTTTACACCTGGGAAGGACACATAGTTGGTGGTGGTCTCTAGTTTGCTTCTTTTGGGGCTAGGTGTATTATTGAGTATAATGATTCTAGAGAGCTCCAATTTCAAAATTTTGACTTGGATCCTTTTATATTTTCACTTGATGCACTTCTCTTGGGACCTCCTTTATTGCACGTTGATTATGCTTTGGTGTAACATCCCTCTCTTGAGCACACCCAATGTGACTTATTCTTGTGGACACTTGTGTGCAAGTGATCTGGCTCACTATATGATTGACTGATTCGATTATGGAGCATGACGATGTTTGTGGATTTGATGATATGTTATTTTATGACATTTATATCGACAGGTGCTATTGACTAGTTTTCCTGAGTGTGCAAAACTATGGATGTTTGAATATGTATATGGAATCGAAGGATCTCCTTGGACTCCTGATCGAGTAAGGGAGCAGACGGTTATGGTTTGAATGTTTTCATATTACATATGTGGCATATGACTAGATATTATGATGTAGATTGTTATCGCTGACACATTTTGTTGATGGATGCAGGATGACGATAGCTTGCTAACTAGACTCACATTAGGAGTAAAGGGGTCACACATGAAAACTAGATATATTGAGGGAGAGATGTGGCAGCATCCCTGCCAGAGCCTACTAGCACTTTGTTGGCATCCAATTCACTTTTTTATACTGTCCTTATAAGCTGCCTACACCAGTGTTTTGCGAACCTTGATTTTCATCGCAGTCTTTGTAATGAAACAACACTACTATTTTTGCGCAATTTTCACACCTTCCGTTGTTCTCGTTTTCACGACTGTGAAAACTTTGATTTTGAAGTCACATTTAAATCGTCACTGGTCACTCTTGTCTATGTGTTCATTGCGTTTCCAATTTAATTATACTTGCACAATTGGCAAGGCTCCAAGATCTTTACTCATTTGGCATTCTTTAATTGTTAATGTGACTTTGTTTTATAAGAGTGTGAATGATTGAGTTTTTGGTACATTGGTGTTTTGGTGCTCTATAGTCTTTCATCGATTTCTTTGACAGATTGGTTTCATGAAAACACATTCTCATTGTGGTTAGACCCTTGGTATAAATCATTTCATACATATTTGATATGATCGAACCCTTGGTGTTGATTTCGAATCATTATTTTGGTTTTAAAACTATGCTAAAACTAATGCTTGCTCAAATGTTTGGTCGACTTACCATAGTTTTCGTTGATTTTTTGAATGGCATAGTTTTTGACATACGCAATAGTGATTTGAATCACTATATGCGTCGTCGGTTGTACTATGGGAAATGATTGTTTTGCATGGGCTGAGCTAGCTCCACCACCCTCGCACATTCAGGCATTAATGCATTCCCCCTAACCCGGGTCACCTCTGCTAGTTTTCGGGTAAGCCTGTGAGCTTTTCGATCCTGCGAATGCCCTGTTGAAACCCTTGCCCATTCACTCTGCTCACTGAGTGCCTTCTTCCATGGCACCTGTGGTGCGTATAGAGCCAAATAGTAGCCAAACTCTGTTGCTATTCGATAATGCCCGTAAGGATTTAGAAAATGGTGGTTGGATGGTATTTATACAGAGGTTCGAGGGTTTCAACCTTTTGGTTGCCCAACAATTCGCCCTCACCTTCGATGGGTGTAGGGCTAAGGTCGGAGACATACAGCTTGAGCTCAATGAGGAATTCGTAAGCTTAGCTACAGGACTGCCAGCTAAAGGGAAGAGGTGGTTCAAAAATTCCAAAGTTGACGAGGTGTCGTGGCCTCTCCTTTTCACTTCAAGAAAGATTGTTTCCTGTGATAAAGGTATTCCTATCACTACCTTCAAACCCAGGTGGCACGATCTTTTGGTAATTATTAAACAGTTTGTGACCTGTGAAGGTCGGTATGGCCTGGTATTCTTGTATCACCTCCGGTTATTGATGAATTTCATAGGCTATCCCTTAAATATGCCGCATTACTTCTTTCATAGTCTTTACAAGATGTCTAAAAGATTCAAGCGTGAGAAGGCTGATAGCAGCCTTTTCCATCACGGCTTGATTAAACTCATTATCATCCACCATTTGAAACTTCATGGTGATAGTTGACAAGCCTTCCTATCTAGGAATGACTTTGCCACTCCCGAGTTTGTCCAAGTAGACAAGGTTGTGGTTACAAAAACTGTGGTTGGGCCAGCCGTGCCATTTCATATCCTTCTACCCCCTGTCACACCGTCAGATTGCCCCGACGTGGACCTACCCGATATTATTGTCGACCCGGGTGCTAAAGAAAATATCATGGCCATCAAAAGGCCTATGAAGAAGAAAGGTAAGAGTGACACTACTGTCAACAGTAAGGGGAAGAAACATGCTCGATGGATATCGAGATGTGCAAGGAACAAACCCAAGCCAAACGTCGACCAAAAGCCCATAGTGTTGAGCGAAGACTCGGACTCCGATATTGAGCATTTCCTAGCCGAGGAATACCCCTATTCCCATGGCCTATGCTCTAAAGAACCCTATGACTATGTCTTTAACTTACCCCTGTGCCTCAAAAACGACCCAAACTACCCGGGAATCAAGCTGCACAAGGAAAAACCTGGTAACTTGAACAAACCCTCGCCTGTGATATCAAATCTCGAGCAACCATCATGTATCCAATGCAATGCTTGGCTAGAGAATTATTACACTGACATTCCCCTGTTGCAATCAAAGATCAAATCATTAGAGGAACGAGTGACAGTGTTGTCGAAAGAGAACGACAGGGACAAGCCAACGAAAAGAAACAAAAAACTACCGGTTCGATTGTCTTCAAGAACGTCGAGGCAACAACGACCTTTGTCAATTCAAAATTATCATGACCGGGTTGCCCAGGTATGTGTTTCGATATCGATTTTGCTTTGTAAGTTTGCTTGAATTAATATAATGGATTGGGTTTTGCTTTCAAATTAGCTCTGTTTGTTTTAATACATTCGAAATGATTCTGTTATAGTTTGATCATCAAAAACGATTTTGTTGTGGATCCTGTACAGTAGATTCATTTTACTAAATTCAAATGTATCTATGATTTGGTTATGCGATTTTGTCATGTCCAGCTTAGTATAAGCCATTGATTTGTTTTTTATTATGTTTGGCTTGTTTTTGAATCAATTCTGTTCCTTTGATTTAGAATAGTCGATTGGGTTTGATTTCGATTAGTTTTGTTTATTTCTAATAGGTTCAAAACAATCCTATTGACTTCGATTATTCGAATAACAAGTCTGTTTTGTTTTGAATAAATATTCTCATTTGGATTTTGATTACATTCGACGTGTGCAAAAGATCTATTTGCTAAAATCGTGTAGTTGTGTTGATTGATACGATTTTGCATAATTGTTTTGATTCGTTCATGTTTGATTTAATTTGCAAACGATTGCTGAATGCCACGATTAGTATGATCGTTTGTATATGTTTGATATAGTTCTATTAATTTGAAAAACGATCCTGTTGATTTCATTTTGATTCGAAACGATTTTGTTAATGGATGAGGTGACATAAGCTATTACATGAATGATTTGTCTAACCGATTATAGTTTGTGCCGATCGAAATTGGTTCATGAAAATGATTTCATTACTGTCGAATTATCTAAGCGATTCTGTTTACCCCGAATTGGTAATAACAAATGTTGAACATGGTGTATGTATCTCTGTTTCCATTTGTTTGACCACGATTTCGTTTGTTTTGATTTGCATACAAGTTTTGATTTGTTGTGGTATGAATTACTCGCTTCGTTTGGAATTAGTTTTGGTTTAATAAATCGAATATAATTCTATTAAGTTTTGGATTGATTTTAAAATAGTTCTGTGCTCAAATTGGACTAGCTACAGAATCGCAAGATTCTGTAGCTAGTCTTAAAAATTAGATTTTTGTCAATTTTATCAATAAAATATCCTCTAAACTTGTCTATTTTTGTCTTCTTTTAGGTGCATACGAATTACAATGATCAATTGGGCATGTTGTGGTACTTTAGGAGATACTTTGGATATGTTTTTGTTTTAGGTTGTTAGCTTGAGTCAGAAATAGAGACTTGGGATATTATCCCCGGATTTTTGTAAAATTGCTTTGATAATTCCCACAGGGATGTTTTACCCTGTGGGAGGTCTTTAAATACTTGTCATTTTTTGTAATGGACCATCATCATCACTGTTGGGAGAACCAGACTATGGATTTATAATGATGCAGACTGAGATGAAAGTCGATGTCTTGTAACAACTTTAGCTTTCAATATATCAAACTTTTGTTTCGAGTTTTATTCATATCAGTTTACAATTAATTATCGACTACTTTAGCTATCGTAATTCGTTGCAGATTGATGTGATTTGGTTTGTATGTTGTCCATATCTGATCTCTTTTATTTAAAAAATACAGCGATTACTCTATTTCAATTTAATGAATACAGGTTTATCTTTTTCGTTAATTGAATTGTTTTGTACAAATTTCGCACAAGGATTTATCTGACTGTAATAATTTGTAAATCATAAGATTGTTGTAATTTTTTATGTTTTGTCTGTCCTGTCATTTATATTTGAAGAGCACAGCTGCTTTTTGTTTACGAGAAGCTCGTGCAGAATCCGGTGCAGGTTTCCTCCCACCAAACAGCTAAATCGACTATTGGATACAGGACAAACCTGAAGCGTTACTTCAGGTCAGTTTGTTATTCGTTATTTGATAGTAAATTTGTTAGTATAATTTAAGTAGTTTAGATAGATATATGTATAGTTCAGATTTATAGTTAGAGTTATTATTTTAGTTGCTTAGCTTAGATAGTTTTTGTTTAATTCCTTTCTCATAAAATTATAAAAAATCAAAAAACAATAGTTTCGCTGTCTTAGGATAGTTTACAAATGATTTTGCAGGTTTTCATTTCAATCTGTAATCTGTAAATATTGTATATTTGTAATTGGATCTGATTCTGTTGATAATTGAACATTTAAATTTAGATAATTATAGTTGTATGATTTAGGTAATAGATTGTATATATGTATTAAATATTGGTTTATTAGTTTGTTTTCATTTAGATTAGTTCCCTAGTGTAGTTTTTTTTTATTTTAGGACTTAGATCGACCAACGGAGCCACTAAACCCGTCAGGGTGGTTCATCCCAAATGGCTTGGGTTATTTAGACAACCCCGAACCGGATCCACTCTTCCAGTTGGCGAGCATTCAATTTCGCCCGTCAACACACTCTCTTCGTGGCTCGAACTATAGGTTAACGATTACCTAGTTCAAGAGATCCACGATATCGTGAGGGAAGACTGTGACAGTTTCTCACGATGATTCTAAGGGGCATGCAATAAGACATGGTCCTTATTCCTTAGAGGCCCTTAGTCTCCCACAATGTCACCTGACTGAGTATTGACTCTAGGGGTTTGACATCTACCAAAATTAGTCAAAAGGGGAGTGGCACCCTTGGAGCACGTAGTGCGTCTTGAATGCTACATCACACAAATGAAACAGGAATGAAAGCGAGTGGCACCCTTGGAGAACATAGTGCATCTTGAAGGGTACGTCATGATTTTTAACTATCGTAAGTTGATAAACCTAGTACCTAGAAAACTATGCCTCCTTAAGACTTGGTCGGCCTTAAAATGAATGATGGTATGAGTAAAGTTTAATAACTAATTTTCCCTTACAAACTGTCACCAATCCTATTGAATTTAAAACCTAGGTCTAAGTAGAACTTGTGAACAAAAAGAAAATTGAATGGACATATAACAAGAAGGGGGTGTAAAAAAAATTCAAACATTAATAATTAAACTGAAATTTTAATGAAGGATTAAATTATTAAAAGGGTAAATTATTGTTTATATCTAAACTTGCTAAATCTGAACTAAGAAGAAAATGGGAAACTTAAGGAAAAGGGGAATGTCTAACATAGTAGGGAATCTAGTCTTTGGAACCTTCTAATTGTGAACTCAACAAGGTTTTAATAAAGGTGTCAGTCATTTAAGAATTGTAAGGGAATAAAGGGACACCGAGGAGCAGTTTTAGGAAAGATTTTAGGTGGGTGAGGAAAATTGGCAAATTTAATTAATTAATCAATCGATTTTCTGGTGCAACTAAGGGATTGGATGACATGTGTACGGGGGAGGTTTATCCTAATTAAATTTAATAAAAAGAATCTAAAGAGGGTTTGGGAAACTAATCACTAAGAAAACTCTATAAAAAAGATAGCAGAAGAGGAGTATGGATCATGTCTGGTAGGCATAAGGTTACGTTGCCAATATTTTTCTTGACTGATTTTACCTTGTGGGAGTTGGGATGCCCAGTTTGATTAGAGAGTTCTACCTCAACCTTGCGAGGTGAGCTGGGAAATATCTTTCTCTATTTTGTGTGTGTGGCCCTTTTATGGGTCAGGGGGATCAGGGGGAAGAAGAGTACCCCTAGAATTGGCTGGGAGGTATCGGTGAGGTCTCAGTGGTTAGCAAGTAGGAGTTGGATGGAGCACAAGCGTGGGACAGCCCCTTCAGATCCTTCGCCTACAGTTACAATGCGCCTTTAAATTTGTTGTGGCAATTTAGTTAGAATTAGTATATAGATTCATGTGTTGTTAAAATCGTCGAATATATGTTAATTGGGCAAGTTCGCTCGATGTGGTTAGCCTTAAATATCATATTTGTATATGCTCCCTGGTTTGCTTATTTTTATGGTGAGGATTGGTGAGAAAAGATATTTCAAATTCACTCGATATCTAGAATCCAATCTATTAGATTTTTGTTATATTGTTGATTTATATAGAACATGTTGAACCCCATGCATATAGATCCTTTTGTATAAACCAATAAAGATCTATATTAGTTCCATTTCTACCCACTAAAAACCTTAGATTGTTCTTCTACCACTCTATTGTTAAACCCTTAGATCGTTGTATCTCTAAATTGGTGCATATCAAATCCACTGCATCGATGTTATATAACATTGGATCATTGTATCAGTTATCTCAAGAGGATCGCTGGATAGGTGTAAGGTAATCGCCTGATCACGATAACTTTTAATGTATATAGGACGATAACTGTTTCACAAATTTGGAAGTTGAAGCTTCAACCCTTAACTGAGACACCTAGATATAGATTACAATGTTATCGTTATCATAAATATTTATCGTTATCATAAATATTTAGGGACTTAATGTGTAAATGCAATTGATATCTTTAATGTATTATTGTTTTAATACAGATATTGGAAAAGAATGTGAGATTTAGTTAGACATGGCCTGTAGGCACTCACTCATTCTTTGGTCCTTTGTATTTTGGGAGGTTGAAACATTGTTGATAGTACATGAATTGGGTTTTCATCATTCCTTAGCCCAGCATTGATGTATAGAAGTATATTAATTTATTCACAAAGTCATAGACAATATATGTAACTTTCTGTTTAAACAGACTTAGCTCAACACTTTGTCGTTCAAACTACGACTTGCCTATGGACGAAGCATTGGTCCTCCACAACATTTGTCTTATTAGTGATATACTAAATACATCAAGTTCTTGTAAGTATAAATAAGGTGTAACATTTCAAACTTCGGGATTTATATTAAAATGCATTCATTTATAATGTTGGTTTTTGTAAGTTATTTTAAAATGTTATGTTTTAGAATTACGAGCCAAGTAAGAGCCAAGTCTCTTTCTCTTTGATCCAGAGGTGAGGAAATAAAAATTCCCTTCGCACTTGGTCTGACTAAACCTGAGATGAAAAGGAAAGGAAACCAACGGTTTCACTTATTTAATATCCCTTTGTTTTCCTCAGTGATCTCACCACATAGATCATTAGTTGCTACCATGAATTCAGTGATTTCCCAGAACGTGTGCCTCTGCTCTGTGTTTTTCCTGCATATGGGGATTGCAATCTGCGTGTAATTAATTTCCCAGAATGCATGCCTCCGCTCTGTGTTTTTCTTGCGTATGGGGATTGTAATCTACATGTAATTAATTTCCGAGAGTGTGTGCCTCTGCTTTCTCCCATGTCTCCTTAGCGCCTCGGTTCCAGAATTGATTTGTTTCTACAGGACAACAACCTTACATGTCAAGCCCACTAGTTGAGATAGTTTCGATTTTATTTTAAAATCCTTATTTGATAGAAAGCACTTCCTGTCAGGCCAGCAATCATATCCTAATTTAATTTTAACCCTTAATGACAACCACTGAATTTATGTCAGGCCCGAAGGCATGAGATTCAAATCTTTCCTTTTATGTCCTTTGCTAATTGATATTCTTTAGTGAATAAATTTTATATTATTTGTGGATTTGAAGTGTTTAAAATTAAGGTGTAGATTTTGATTTCCCTAGAATTAAAACTTAATTAAACTCCTTGAGGGACTAAGCTTCAGTCAGGACAATAATCTCCTATTTATCCCATGACCTATTAGTTCCTTGTTTTACTACCTTCTCTTTTAACAATTAAATAATCATTTCCATATCATTGAGTTCTCATTTACAAGTTCTTCGGAGATGGAGATGGGTACAGAGGGTTAATGATGACCTTGTGGGAAGGGATCTAAGGTATGTTTATGTAAATTGTTTGATATAGTGTTAATTATCTAGGCACAAAACGTTTGATGTAAACGAGAACTAGAAGGTGATTATTGTTGGGTATATGTTATATTCTTTGCATGTGTGTGTGTGGGCACGTCAGATTCAACAACTGCGTCTGATGATCCCTCTAGTAGTGGTCTTTGTGTTGTGTGCGTCGGATGCTTCCTTGGAGGGTCCCAGGGGGGCTAGGTATGGCCCCCTTTGGTTACGCACAGCGTTCGGGGCAACGCCTTGAAATCATTTTTTGGGCAGTTTTTGCTATTTTTAGCAGTTTTCTAAATTAATCCCAGATTAAGGGATTAGGGTTTTGGTATCTATGAAATACCTTAAAAAATTGTATATATTGTATGGTGAATGGTGAAATTCGATATAATGAATATAAGAGAGGTTTTCCCTGGTTGAGGGTTTCTGGTATAAATCTTTGTGTACTATGTGTATGAACCATTGATTAAATTCTATTTTTCTTAAGAATATATATGCATTGCTTTACTTCATAGGTTTAAAAATTACATGTGGTATCAGAGCTCGCTTTTGGTTTTAGAGGGACGCCTTTGTTGCTGAGAGTTTTGGTCGGTCTTGATAGATCAAGTTTATCTTGGGTATGTGATAAACCTGGGTTTAGTGGGAGATTTTGCAGTGGTTATTCAAGTGTAGAAAGAGGAATAGCGAGCTCTTCTAGAATCGAGATAGAGAAGTTCAACGGTAAAAACTTTGAGCTATGGAAGATGAAGATGGAGGACCTTTTTCTAGACAAAGAACAATGGATCGTTGTGGATCCTGGTACACAACCTACTGGTACGCAGCCTACTGGCACATAGACGACTAGTACACAAACTACTACTACACCACCTACTGGTACGTCGAAGGAAGATTGGGAGAATTTGGACAGAAGAGAAAGGAGAACTATTCGACTCTACCTGGCAAATTCGATGTTGTTGAATGTCTCGAGAGAATCTATAGCCAAGGAACTATGGGATAAGTTACTGAATTTGTATCAATCAAAGTCCTTGGTAAACAAGTTGTTTCTTCGAAATAAGTTGTAACATCTTAGGATGGAAGATGGAGATTATGTGACTGAACATCTAAATTCCTTTAATACTCTGGTAAATCAACTCGTTTCTGTTAATATTATGATTGCAGAACAAGATAAGTGTATTACTTTGTTATGTTCTTGGCGAGACTCTTGGGATAATCTGGTTGTAGCAATTGGTAGTAACACTCAATCTACATTGAAGTATGAGGATGTAGTTTCATCCTTGTTGTCTAAAGAGATGAGGTGGAAAAACATGGATGGTCATAGCACAGATGCTTTGTTTGTAAGAGGTTGTACCCAATATAAGAATCCTGGTAAGTCTTCGGGGGGAAGATCTAAGTCTCTAGGAAAATCTTTGAGGAAATGTTGGAAGTGGGGTAAAACAGGGCATTATAAGAAATATTGCAAGTCTAAGAAGGTTCAAAAACCAAAGGGATTTGATAGTACCTCTTCCACAGAGGAAAAAACCTCCACTAAAGAAGGAGGTGATGTTTACCTGGCATCTACAGGTACACATGGAGATCGTAATGTATGGTTGATCGACTCAGGTGTGTCATACCATATGACTCCTTACAGGGAGTGGTTCTCTGAATATGAAAAATATGATGGTGGTGATGTATTCCTAGGAGATGAATCAATAACAAAAATCATCGGACATGGAAGGGTTAAGTTGTTGCTAAAATATGGAAGGATTGGAACTCTCCCTGGGGTTCTGCACATTCCAAAACTAGCCAGGAGCCTAATATCTGTAAGCAAGTTGGATGGTGCAGGAGCGGATACTATATTGGGAGAGGGCACTTGCAAGATGGTACGAGGGGTAATAGTGTTGATGAGGGGAGTTCGCTATGGAAATATGTACAAGTTGTTGGGAAGCACTTATACTAATGGGTGTAACAGTTTTGTTGTCCCTAAGTAGACAAATGATGGAGAAAAGACCAATATTGTCCCTGAAAATAAGACCATGTTGTGGCATCAGAGACTAGGGCATATTAGAGAAAAGGGCCTTCGAACACTACATAGTAAAGGTATGGTTGAAGTTATGTCTAATTGCACTCTGGATTTTTATTTATGTGAACATTTCATATATGGTAAATAGAATCGAGTAAGATTCCCATATGGTGCTACAAGAGAAAAAGGGATGTTAGATTTGATACACAGTGATGTGTTTGGACCTGTTCCTGTTCCATCCCTAGGTAAATCTATGTATTATGTTTCATTCATAGATGATTTCTCAAGGAACACATGGATTTATTTTCTTAGAAATAAATATGAGGTATTTGATAAATTTAAAGAGTTTAAGGCCCTGGTAGAAAATGAGACAGAGAAGAAAATAAAGGTATTGAGAACATATAATGGTGGAGAATTCCGCGGAAATGAATTCAAAGAATTCTATAAGAAGTGTGGTTTAGCAAGGCAGAAGACTACTCCATACACTCCTTAGTAGAATGGAGTTGCAGAAAGGATGAACAGAACACTGATGGAAAAATCAAGGAGTATGTTCATTGGTGTCGAGTTAGGACAAAAATTTTGGGTAGAGGTAGTGCGTACAACCTGTTACCTAGTCAATCGATCGCCTTCATCAACGTTGGATGATAAAACTTCACACGAGGTATGGACTGGAAAGAAACCCTCTCTTCAAGATCTTAGAGTGTTTGGTTGTGATGCTTATGTACATGTTCCAAAGGAAAATAGGAGTAAGATGGATAAAAAGGCATAAAAGTGTATCTTTATTGGTTATAAATATGGTTTGAAAGGTTATAAGCTTTGGAACCCAGAAACCAAGAAGATTGTTTACAGTCGAGATGTTGTTTTCAGAGAGGTAAAATATTTTTCCAAACAAGAATTCCTATAAAGGCGAGAAGAACCTGAGAAAATAGAGTTGGATTTGGAT
Source organism: Picea engelmannii (assembly GCA_009831015.1). Taxonomy (NCBI): domain Eukaryota; kingdom Viridiplantae; phylum Streptophyta; class Pinopsida; order Pinales; family Pinaceae; genus Picea; species Picea engelmannii. The sequence continues at coordinate 193,089 of ML794589.1, forward strand.
GATGCAAAATCTAAATCATCTGAAGAATATGAAGTAGAAGAAGAAGAATAACCTCATACCCCAGTATTGAGGAGATCAGTGAGAGAAAGAAGGAAACCAGAAAGGTATAGTCCACCTTATTTCCATTACAATTTTGCTTTATCTATTACTGATGATGATCCCAGAGCTGTTAGGGAAGCAGTGAATTCAAATCATAGTAAACTATGGAAGAAGGCCATGGTTTAATAAATGGATTCCTTGGATAAGAATGAGGCACGGGATATAGTTGATTTGCCAGCTGGAAGAAAATTTGTTGGTGGCAAATGGTTGTTTAAGAAGAAGTTTAATGCATAAGGTAAAGTGGAGAAATACAAAGCTCGGTTAGTAGCAAAAGGTTATTCCCAGGTAGAGGGAATTGATTTTGGGGAGATTTTTTCTCATGTTTCCAAGTTAACATCTATTAGATTTCTTTTATCTATTGTTGTTAAGAATCAAATATCAATATAACATAGAAAATCCTCAGAAAAAGTACTCAACGCCTTGAAAAAGAGAGAATTTCAGATAATAAGCCTGTTCAAGGGGGCAATCTCCTTTTACCCCACTTAAATGTTCAAGTACCAGATGATTCAAAATGAAAATGTCTCATTGGTATATATAGGAGACTAGGAGGTATAATTACAACTAATGGCCTAAATCCGACATAAATAAAATAACATTACTAATCTAATATGCCCCAATTAAGGGGTAATGAGCCAATATTAGGGCTTAACATGCCCCTCCCCTTGAGACAAGTGTTGTTCGTAACGCTTGAGTAACTATGGATGCTTCTGTATAAAAGACTCATCTTCCCAAGTGGAATCTTTAGCCGGTAGTTTCCTCCATTTAATGAGATACTTTGAAATGGATCTATTCCTCAGTTGGCAAATTCTTCTGTCAGTGATGGCTTCAGGCTCCAATATGATTTTTCCTTCCTCATCAAGTTCTGGAAATATAGTTTGAACTGGGATCTTGTCGCCTATAACCTTCTTTAAGCATGGAACATGGAAAACTGGGTGTACTTGTGAAGATGCAGGAAACTCCAATTTGTATGCCATAGTAACAATATTTTGCAACACCTTAAAAGGGACATAGTACTTTGGTGATAATTTATTATCCTTCTTGGCTTGCTTGAGGGACATTTGTTTGTATGGTTGTAGTCCTAAAAATACCCAATCCCCTACTTCAAAATTTCTTTCACTATGATGTTGATCTGCTTGTTGTTTCATGCGATTTTGTGCCATGGTCAGGTTGTCCTTTAAGATTTGGAGAACTTGTTGTTGATTCTTGATGTGATCTTCCACTGCTTGA
>ML794589.1:194514-212893 GCA_009831015.1 Picea engelmannii
GAAGCTTCTAGTAAACCTTCTTGCATTCATTATTTTAAGACTATTACATAGGCCTTATTTATTAAAAATGACCTCCATACATAGAAATATATAATGATATATCTATTATTGTTCCCATTGGCTACCTCATATATCTATTGTTGCAATATGATTTTATTTTACTTGCACCAAAGCTTCATAAACTTATTTTCCGCATTAGTATTAACTGTACTCACTAATTTCATCCAAGGATATCCAATAATAACATCGACATCATTCATAGATATGGCATGAAAATCAAAAGACAACACATATTTATCTGTGGTAAGATTCAAATATTTAAAAATTTGTATAGACTCACCTTCAACTTGTGTACTTTGGATATGTTTTGTAGGAACTTCAAATCTATTATCCAAATGAACATTGATGAAATTTTGTTGGCAATTAGGGTTAATAGAAACAATGAAGTTTTCTTTATGAATAGACCCATGAACCTTTAATATAGAGTTGCCACATCAAAATAAATTGTTGATGCTCTCTTTATCCTTTTTCCCAACATGAGACCACATATATAAAAATATTTTTTCAAATTATTCAATGGAGAGTTCCATCATCTTTCCATGGTTAAGAAACTTCCACCAAATGGCCGCATCACCTACTAAATTACAATTTATCAAAAATTTCCAATGTTTTTTCCATAATGAATTTTGAGATATACAAATTATTCAATACTAGGACCATCCTCTTTGCAGTAAAATACATCTTTCTTGGAATAAATCTTAAAAAAACACTAGGGTTTATAAAAATAACTTACTTCGCAATGAAGGTCCTTGAGGAGGATAAATTAAAATGATCATAATTACTACTATACTTCTATAATCATTCATACATTGCATTTGTTCAAGGGGAAATATAATCGTCAAATGATCTAAAGAGAAAGGTGTCTAATCTAACACTTCGAGGGAGATGAAGGATTTCCATCCACACAGATAAACCAAATTCAAGGCTTGTGAAGGTAATCAACTTCTAGTTTTGGTTTACATCAAACGTGTTGTTCCTAGATACTTAACACTGTATTGGACGATTTACATAAACCTACCTTAGATACCTTCCCACAAAGTCATCATTAACCCTCTATACCCATCTCGAAAGAACCTGTAAATGAGACCTCAATGATATGGAAATGATTATTTAATCTTTAAAAGAGAAGGTAGTAAAACAAGGAACTAATAGGTCATGGGATAAATAGCAGATTATAGTCCTTACTAAAGCTTAGTCCCTTGAGGAGTTTAATTAAGTTTTAATTCTAGGGAAATCAAAATCTACAACTTAATTTATGAGTTTTAAACACATGAAATCCACAAATAATATAAAATTTATTCACTAAAGAATATCAATTAGCAAAGGACGTAAGAAGTAAGATTTGAATTTCCTTCCTTCAGGCCTGACAAAAATTCAGTGGTTGTCATTAAGGGTTAAATTTAAATTAGAATACGATTGCTGGCCTGACAGGAAGTGATTGCTATCAATAAGGATTTTAAAATAAACTCGAAACTATCTCAACTGGTGGATCTCAACTGACGGGCCTGCCATGCAAGGTTTATGTCCTGGAGAAACAAATCAATTATGGAACTGAGGCCTTAAGGAGACATGGGAGGGATCAGAGGCATGCACTCTGGGAAATTATTTACATGCAGATTGCTATTTGTTAGGATATTTAGACACTTAGGAGTTAGTAATATCTACTTGGTCTATTGTTTCGTTAGGTAAAAGTGTGTTTTCTAGTGTGTTTCTTTAGTATGCATTAGTATGCATTTGTATTTAGGAAATCCAATGATCATGATATGTTCCCGACATAGAGTGATCCGATGGTTCATACCCTCCTTGATCTTAACGGCCATTGATCCATGGCTTAACACCCGATTGGTTGATGATCTCTATTTAAAGAGCATGGAGGGTCATTTTCCGATGATCGATTGGGAAAAAATCTCTTGTAAAATCTCTCTGTAATCTTTTTCTTTGCATTAATAAATTGTTCCAAGTGGCCATGTTGGCTGGGGCCATGGATATTTCCCCGTAGGGGTTTTACTACGTGAAAACATCGGTGTGTTGATCTTTGATCTGGTTATGTGAGTGGTTACTGAAGGTGTTCGTCCTCTATTGGAATACCTGTGTTGTTGAACATGGTATCAAAGCATGTTTGAAGACCCGCTCCTGTTGAAGATCGAGATCGTGAAGCCAAGTTGCCTTATCTCCACTTTCTATCATTTTCGTACATTTATGAGCTGAGAGGACTATTCCATTGCGTCTAGAGCGCTCATTTCAATTGGGAACACTTTTCATTTCACTTGAAAAGGTTTCCATTTGCCCAATATATGACCATTACAGTTAGATCCGGAGGTATAAAGCTTGAATACACATTTTTTTGAATTTTTGCATATTATTTTGGTTTTATTTTGGTTTTGTTTTATTTATTTCTGGGTTGCTACTCTTTTAGATCTGCGTATTCTCTTTGCCCCGCGCCCTGTGTGATCTTGGAAAATCATAAACATATAGGAAAATGTGCATCTTTTGGGTAAGCTAATCGAGATCTAACCATTGTTGTCATCGAGAAGAGGAATTTTTTTCTTGTGTGAAAATAATTTTTTTTAGCACGCTCTCCAAGGTTGTCTTCAACAACAACAAAAACAACAATCCTCCTTCTGAACATTACAATATGTTTTGCTAGATCATTTGGTTAAAAATTGCCTTATTAAGTAAGAGGTCTTGAGTTCAAGCCTCTCTTTTGTTACCTTTTTTGAAAAAGTTCATGCTAAAATTGTAAAGTGTATTTCACTTCAAGTATAAAAGTGAATCACTATAAGTAGCTTTAATATTTTATTTTAGAGTTATTTATTTTGCATGCAACTTTTCTGTTATAAAGTAACTTCATTGTAAAAGTGATCCCCTCTTCTCTTTATAAAAGTGGGTCACTTCATAAAACAACTTACACAATCACGTGGTCATTTGGTTACTGATTATGCTTTTTTTTTAAATGGCATAAATCTAACATCAGAAGTCCGTTTTCGGTGCCGTTTTTTTTTAAACTGCATAACTTTTCAAGATCTTTCCATCCAGATCATCAGTTTTAGTTTTTAAATCCACATTATCTGCATATTTAATATGGATTCTACAAGTATTGTCTTGCTTACCAACAACAACTACTTCTAGTGAAAATCTCATATGGAAGATTTATTAAGAAGTAAAGGCTTGTACCGGATTACCTCAGGAAAGGAAAAAGAACCCACTGATGTTGATAAGAAAGCCAAGTGCGATAATAGGAATGACGAAGCACGTGGACTAATCAAAATTTTCATCTCTCCTAATTTAAGGTACCACCTTCAAGATATTGATGACCCCAAAGAAGCTTGGAACACGATTGAATCTATGTTTGGTAAAATCAATATTATTCGAGCACAATAGTTAGAAAATCAAATACTGAACTTGAGTCCAAATGATTTTTCTTGCCTTGGAGACTATCTATCTAGGTTTAAAACACTCAGAATTTTATGTGAAGAAAGTAAGATAAAGATGGAGGATGAGCGTTGCATCTATCTTATTCTTTCTAAGCTATGTAGTGCATATTCTATGTTTATATCTACCTTTTATGCCATGAGAGAGGATCTAGTGGAAGAATCTTATGAAAAACCCACTCTTGAGTCCTTTTGTGCTTCTTTGATTTGAGAGGAAGATAATCTTGTACAATTTGGAGTGATCAACACTGTAGGTCACTCCAACAAAGCCTTAGTTGCCCAGTAGAAAGATAAATGCAAGTATCCCAAGAAGCAACATCCTTGCTACAACAACAAATAACATAAGGGTCCCAAACCCACTCAGATAGCTTCAGGTTCTACTGGTGACAAAGGAGGAAAATATAAAAGTAAGAATACTAACATACATTGCAACTTTTGTGATAAAGATGGTCATGATGAATCCAAATGTTTCAAGAAGATGGCAGCTTTTGAGGCAGTGATAAAGAAGCACAACATAAGTATTGATTCTACTTCTTCTTCTCACGGACATGCACTTTATGCTTCTGGTTTCTCCTTCAATTCAAATTCTACTACTACTTCTTCTTCTGATGAGTGGCTTATTGATTCAGGAGCATCTTATCATATGGCTAAGGATAAAGCCATATTTTCTTCTCTAAATGAATGTAACACCAAGAAAATATTTGTTGGTGATGATAGATCTCTTAGTGTTGTAGGATATATAACAGTTCAAGTAGATACTGGTCATTTCAATGATGTATTATGTGTTCCGATTCTTTCTTGTAACCTTCTATCAGTATATCAAATCACTCATTCTGGTGAAGGTAAAATCGTCGAGTTTTCACCTCACGAAGTTGTAATCAAGGATCTAAAATATCCTAAGCATGTTCTTGCAACTGGAATTATTGATGATATTACTAGGTTGTATAAGTTTGACAACTTTGGGTCATCATCTTTTTCATCATTTTTTGTTGCTCATAGCGATGACTTGAACAAACTTTGGCATGAGAGGTTTGATCATATAAACTATCGCTCATTGCAACAACTATGTAATCAACAGATGGTGACTGGTATTCCTCTTGTTTCATGCAGAGATGGTGTTTGTGTCGGTTGTGTTCTCCGAAAACATCATCAGGACAGTTTTGACAAACGTGCCTCTTGGCATGCCTCGGGTTCTTTGCAGCTTGTTCATAGTGATTTGTGTGGTCCATTTTCTTCTCCTTCTTTTTCTAGGTGCAAGTGTTTATTAACTTTCATTGATGACTTTTCTAGACATACTTGGTTTACTTCTTAAAACTCAAGAGTGAATTTTTTGACAAGTTTTTGGCCTACAAGGCTCTTGTAGAAAAAAAATTTGGACATCAAATTCAAAGGTTAAGAACAGAGGCGAATATGTGAACAATAATTTTACAAGCTACTGCACTACACAGAGAATCCAAATGCAACACACTGTTCCATATACACTGCAACAAAATGGTGTTGTTGAGAGAAAGAACTGCACATTAAAAGAAATGGCTAATTGTATGATCCAATCTAAGGGATTAAGTCTAAAGTATTGGGCGGAAGCCATCAACTGTGAAAAGTACATAGTAAATCGCATTCCCACAAAGGCTCTTAAAAATATAACACCAGAAGAAGCTTGGACTAAAATTAAACTAGATGTAAGTCACTTTCGTGTATTTGGAAGTATAGCATGGGCTCACATTCTTGATGAGGAAAGGAAAGCATTGCAGCCTAAAAGTGAGAAGTGTATATTTGTTGGTTATTCTGAAGATATCAAAGGTTACATACTTCTTCAATCACATTGTAATCAAATTATTATTAGAAGAGATGTTAAATTTGATGAAAATATCTTGGCCTGCGAGCCTAATTCGACGATTGTGCCTTCTTCGGCCTGCGATCCATCTTTGGCATTTGTACCTTCTTATGATCTGGTTTCTTCTTCATATGGTGACAGTGAGGATGAAAATCCACCTCTGCCTGCTCAACCTCCTCCAGATAAGTCCTTTGAACCTAAACCAACACCAACTCCACCGCTTCCTAGATGGGTCCATTCAACATGAGAAGCAGTTGGTGATCTTGTCGGTTATCCTTCAGATCAACATTAGACATGTTCACAGTTCTAACAAGCCTTTTCTCTTTTGGTTCAAGTTTCAGAAACTCATGATCCAAAGACATTTGTAGAAGCTTCAGGTCATCTAGATTGGGATACAACAATGAATGAAGAGTATCGTTCTTTAATGGCAAATGATACTTGGGATCTTGTACCTTTTCCAAAAGGAAGAAAACTTGTTATATGCAAATGGGTCTACAGAACTAAGTATGTATAAGATGGAAGTGTTGAAAGACACAAGGATCAGTTAGTTGCCAAAGGATTTTCCCAAGTTGAAGGAATTGACTATAATGAAATCTTTTCCCTTGTAGCAAAAATGAATTCCATCTGCCTTGTTCTTTCCCTTGTTGCCTCACATAAATGGGAGGTCCATCAGATGGATGTTAAATCCGCCTTCTTGCATGGAGATTTGGAAGAAGAAATCTACATGGAACAACCTCCTTGCTATGTCCAGAATGACTCTAGCCTTGTTTGTTGCCTCAAGAAATCTCTTTGTGGTCTCAAGCAAGCTCCCCGAGCTTGGTATGCCAAAATGGATAGCTTTCTTATTGCCACTGGATTATCTAGATTCCATTCTGATCCTAATGTCTATACGAAGAAAGTAGGAAGCCATCTCATAATCCTTGTCCTTTATGTTGATGACCTTATCCTTACTGGTAGTGACTCAAAAATTTTAAGCCATGTGAAAACCAGCCTTAAAAAGAAATTTGAAATGATAGACTTAGGCTTTTTGCACTATTTCCTTGGACTCCAAGTTTTGAAAACCAATGAAGGAATTTTTATTTCCTAGTCTAAGTATGCTTGTGACCTTGTTCATTACTTTCACATGGACGACTGTAAACCAACCCCTTTTTCATTCGAGTCTCGAGTCAAGATTTCTGCCACATGTACTTCTCTTGAAGTTGATTCCACCCTGTATCGTTAGTTAGTTGGTAGCCTCTTATACTTGACTCATACCCATCATGATATTTCCTTTGTTGTTGGTCTTATTTCCCGATATATGCAAACACCCCATGAAAGCCATTGTAAATCAACTAAAAGGATACTTCGCTATGTTCATGGTACAGTTCAGTTCAGGATACATTACAGTTCAGGGGGGACTCCTTTATTGGTTGGTTTCACTGATTTAGATTGGGATGACAAACTTGATGATCGGAAGTCTACTGTAGGTTATGTTTTCAGCCTTGGTTCAAGACCTGTCACTTGGGCCTATAATAAACAATAGGCTATTGCACTTTCTTCAGCAGAAGTAGAGTATTGAGCAGTGGTAAATGCAAGTCAGGAAGCCTTGTGGCTTTGACAGATCCTTTCAGATTTTGGATTCCAGCACCAACATCCCACCAACCTTAGGTGTGACAATCAGGGTGCCATCAAGCTCAACAAATACCTGGTTCAACATCAGCATACAAAACACATCGAGCTACACATGCACTTCATCAGAAAGATCATTCATGATCAAGTTATTGAAGTACTCTTTCACCCTACAAAAGATCAAGTTGTAGACATTTTCACAAAGTCTCTTACAGAAGCGAAGTTTTCCAAACTTCGATCTATGTTAGGAGTTCAGGAAGTTGTCAATAAGGGGGGATAGGCTCTAATGCCTCCTTCCTTCTCCTATTGTGTCAGTATTGAAAATCCTTCAATCCTATCCAAAGTTGTTCTTAAGGGGGGATGTTAGGATATTTAGAAACTTAGGAGTTAGTAATATGTACTTGGTCTATTGTGTCGTTAGGTAAAAGTGTGTTTCTTTAGTATGACTTAGTATGCATTTGTAGTTAGGAAATCCGACGGTCACGATATGTCCCTGACATAGAGTGATCTGATGGTTCATACTCTCCTCGATCTTAATGGCCATTGATCTGTGGCTTAACACCCGATGAATGCATTTTAATATAAATCCTAAAGTTTAAAATGTTCCACCTTATTTATACTTATAAGAACTTAATGTATTGAGTATATCACCAATAAGACAAATGCAATGGAGGACCAACGTTGCATCCATAGGCGAGTGATCATTTGAATGACAAAGGGTAGAGATAAGTATGTTTAAGTAGAAAGTTACATATATTGTCTATGCCTTTGTGAATACATTAATATACCTATATACATCAATGTTGGGCTAAGGAATGGTGAAAACCCAATTCATATACTATCAACAGTGTTTCAACCTCCCAGAATAAAAAGGACCAAAGAATGAGTGAGTTCCTACATGCCATCTCTAACTAAATCTCACATTATTTTCCAATAATTGTATTAGAACAATAATACATTAAAGATATCAATTGCAATTACACATTAAGTCCCTAAATATTTATGATAATGATAGAACTTTAATATATATCTAGGTGTCTAGGTTAAGGGTTGAAGCTTCAGCTTCCAAATTTGTGAAACAATTATCGTCCCATATACATTAAAAGTTATGGTGATCAGGAGGTACCATACACCTATCCAACAATCCCCTATAAAGCACTAATATAATGATCCAATGTTATATGACATTGATGCAGTGGATTTGATATGCACCAATTTAGGGATACAAGGATCTAAATGTTTAACAATAGAGTGGTAGAAGAACAATCCAGGGTTTTTATTGGGTAGAAACATAACTAAGATAGATATTTACTAGTTTATACAAAAGGATCTATATGCATGGGGTTCAACATGTTCTATATAAATCAACAATACAACAATCATCTAACAGATTGGATTCTAGATATCGAGTGAATTTGAAATATCTTTTCCCACCAATCCTCACCATATAAATGAGGAAACCAGGGCGCATATATAAAGATGAGATTTAAGGATAGCCACATCGAGATAACTTTCCAAATTAACATATATTCAATGATTTTAACAACACATTATTCTATATACAAATTCTAACTAAACTGCAACAGAAAATTTAAAGGCGTACCGTAACTATAGGCAAAGGATCCGAAGGGGATGTCGTGTGCTTGTGCTCCATCCATCTCCCACTTGGTAACCGTTGAGACCTCACCGGTACCTCCTAGCCAATGTTAGGGACACTCTTCTTCCCCCTTGAGCCCCCCGAGCCGCAAAAGGGCCACGGATACAAACCAGAGAACCTAGCTCCCAACTCACCTCGCAAGGTTGAGCTACCACTCTCTAATCGAGTTGGGCATCCCAACTCCCACAAGGTAAAATCAATCAAGAAAAATATTGGCAGCATAACCTTATGCCTACCAGACGTGATCCATACTCCTCCTCCGTCATCCTTTTTATAGATTTTACTTAGTGATTAGTTTCCTAAAACTTCTTTAGATTCTTTTTATTAAATTTAATTACAAAAAACCTCCCATGTACACAGGTCAATTGATCCATTAGTTGCACCAAAAAATCAATTTATTAATTAATTAAATTTTCCTATTTCCCTCACCCACCTAAAAGAGTTCCTAAGAACGCTCCTCGATGTCCCTTTATTCCCTTACAATTATTAAATGACTGACACATTTCTTAAAACCTAGTTGAGTTCACAATTAGAAGGTTCAAGACACTAGATTCCCTACTATGTTAGACATTCCCCTTTTTCTTAAGTTTCCCCTTTTCATCTTAGTTCAAATTTAGCAAGTTTAGATATAAAAAATAATTTACCCTTTTAATAATTTAGTCCTTCATTAAAATTTTACTTTAATTATTAATGTTTTAATTTTCTTTACACCCCCTTCCTGTTATATGTCCATTCAATTTTTTTTTTTTGTTCACAAGTGCTACTTAGACCTAGGTTTTAAATTCACTAGGATTGGCGACAATTTGTAAGGGAAAATTAGTTATTAAACTTTACTCATACCATCATTCATTTTAAGGCCGAACAGGGCCTAAGGAGGCATAGTTTTCTAGGTACTATGTTTATTAACTTACCGAAGTTAAAAATCACGACATGCCCTTCAAGACGCACTACATGCTCCAAGGGTGCCACTTGCTTGCATTCTTGTTTTATTTGCGCGACATGCCCTTCAAGATGCACTACGTACTCCAAGGGTTCCACCTATCTTTTGATGGATTTTGGTAGACGCCAAACCCATGGAGTCAATAGTCCATCAGGTGACCTTGTGGGAGAATAACGACCTCTAAGGAATAAGGACCCTGCCTTATTGTGCGCTCCTTAGAGTCATCATGAGCGACTATCACAGTATGCCCTCATGACATCGTAGATGTCTCAAACTAGGTAATCGTTAACCTACATTTCGAGCCACGACGGGAGTGCTAGTAGGCAGTGGCAGGGCTACTTCCACACCTCTCCCTCAATATCTATGGCTTTCATGCATGACCCCTTTAATCTGAATGTGAGTCTGATTAGCAAGTTATCGTCAGCCTGCATCCATCAATGAAACGTGTCAGCGATAAAAAATATACATCATAATATCTAGTCATATGCCACATATGTAATATGAAAACATTTAAACCATAACCGTTCACTCTCTAACTCGATCTAGAGTCCAAGGAGATCCTTCGATGCCATCGATATCCTCAAACATCCAGAGTTCTACACACTCAGGAAAACCATTCAATAACACATGTTGATATAAATATCATAAAATAACATATCATCAAATCCACAAACATCATCATGCTCCATAATCGAATCAATAAATCATATAGTGAACCGGATCACTTGCACACAAGTGTCCACAAGAATAATTCACATCGGGTGTGCTCAGGAGCAGGATGTTACATACACCCCCTCTTGTTTTAAACTTTGTTTCAAAGATTCACAGTATAAAGTGTCTAAAAATATCAATATGTCTAGCTATCAAACAAAAATCGAAATTGCTGATGCATATCATATGCATCCTCCCAGGTCGTCGAGTATGGACTTTAGTTGTCCCACTGGACCTTGACCTGAATGAATTTTTGACACCGTATTTTTCATGCGATGGTCCATAATGCGGATTGGATTTGTCGTGAGTGCGCCCTCGCCCAACACCTGCCAATAACTCAAGTCAATCACATGCATAGGATTACTGACCTAAATTCGCACACAGATACAATATAAATATCATGAAAATACTCAAGAACGAGGCATGGATAGAAGTTAGTCCCTTCATAATTATGTTCGACGTGATGCGCATCGACAAACCCTTATGTCGATCCAACACTTCTTCCATCCCCTTTCGTATCGTTTTTATTTATTCTTTCAATTCTTAGATCACTTCTGGTCCTACCAGGACCCCATCCTCGAAATGATCCCAACTCAAAGGAGTCTGACAAATTCTCCCACAAATAAACTCAAATGGAGCCACTTCAATGGTGCTTTGATAAAAAAAATCATACACAAACTTGGCCAGTAGCCAGAGCTAATCCCAACATTTTTTTTGGTCCAACACACACATACACAACACAACCTTCCGAAATTGGTTTGTTCCTTTGGTCATCCTGTCTATCTAAGGGACATGTTGTACTAAATTCTAGTTTTGTTCCCAAGGCCTCTTGGTAAACTCGTCCAAAATCGTCTTACAAACACTAAATCCCTTATCGGATATGATTCCTTTGGTAAGTCTGACAGTCTCAAATATTGATGATATAAACTCTAGCTATACCTAATGTTTGATGCATCGAACGCATAGGAACAAAATGTGAACTCTTCATCAGAGTTTATACTGTCACGACAATCGAGTCATTCCTCCTTGTTGTTAACAACAATCCCAACAATAAAGTCCCTCGAAATGACTTCCCATTTTGATTCCACAAAAGCATGTGGTTGTAGTAATCCTGTCGGATGTCAACATTTAGCCTTCACCTGCTGACCTTCTAGACATCTCTCCATGAATTTAAGATGTCTGCCTTTATCCTTTCCAGATGAATAAGGGCTTAAGCTCTATCCTCATCTTCATGAATCCTAGATGAGCCATGTACACTACTCTATGAGCTTTGCATAAGATAAAAAATTCTCAATTCTTCATTGGGATGTAAGTAAATCTGGTTATTATCTCAATTATCCATTGTTGTCCATAGTATCCCTTGATTTTGGTACCAACATGGTGTCTCTCCCGATTTTTTTTTTCCTTCCCTGTTTATACTAGTCAGCGTCGCGTTGTAGTTAGAATCCTTTCAGGTAGATTCATTGAAGAGGTATCACTGAAAATATGCGTGGTCTCCAACTCAATGCGTCTTCCACACTATTCACTATTTCTTTTAAGTAGGAAATATCAAAATCGTAATTGATAAGCAGTGTTGACCAATGCCTTTACCGTGCATTAAATTCATTTTGCGTAAAAAGGTGGTGTAAGCCTCAATCGTCATTGTTTTTTAATTCACATTTCTGTCCAAATCAGGTAGTGTCTCCACACTCCCAGGGCATACATGATGGCTAACAACTCCAAATATTTCGTGACATAGTTCTCCTCATGCTTTCTTAACTTCCTTGAGATGTAAGCGATCACTCGACCGTCTTGCATCAAGTCTCCACCTAATATTTCCTTGGATGTGTCAATGCATACCAAGAAGTCCTCATCAACGAAAGGGACCTTTAGTATTTGAAATGTTGTCAACAACTCCTTGAGCCTTTGAAATTCTTTTGCACAGTTCTCGGTCCACACAAAATTCTTATTCTTCTTTTGCAATTTTGTAATCAGATTTTCTATCTTCGAACAACCCTTGAGGAGCCATCGATAATATCCTACTAAACCCATGAAGCTACACACTTTTGGGACATTCATCAGTGCAAGATAATCCACAATATCCTCTACCTTCAGTGGATCCAAAGAGATACCTTCACTGGAGATAACAATCTGTAAGCAATGAATCCTTGATAGCATTATGATTGCTTCCTGTAATTCTTTCTCTCGCAACACTATAGTACGAAGTGTAAAATATCATCTTGATCTTTCATCATTCAAGGAAATGATGTCTTCAGGGAATACTCGATGGTAGTCAAGAAGAGTCTTCACGACCCATCCTTGTTTCGTATGAAATTAACAAGAGCACTCCAAGGTGATATGCTTGAACATATAAGTCCTAGGTCCAACAACTCCTTTAGTTGCAATTTCAACTCCTGTAACTTAGGGGTAGACATCCGATAAGGCCTTCTTTCCATCGGTTTAGTTCCAGGTTTTTGGTTGATGGTAAATTTTGTATTTTCTTCGGGCATCACACCTAGTAATTCTTATGGAAAACAAGTCCAAAAACTCTCATACTATCGGATGGTATTCTAATCCTTTAACCATGCCCTTAGCATGCGCGCTAAGTATGCATATAACTTGCATCCTTGTGTGTTCTCCCTGTTTTCTTCCTACAATCACACTTCTTTTTCCTTCATTGTCGGTCCAACTCAACCACCTCAACTTACTGTTGAGTATCGCATCATGTGATTCCCACCAGTCCATACTGATTATGTTGTCATAAGATCTTAAGATCGTCTCATAGGTCGAACTTTATTACAATATCCCCAGGTTAAAGAGACAGTTCATACCCCTTACTCCAACCATCTCATTGGTACTCGAAGCGATATCAACGAATTTAAACTCGTCATGTCGAATGCCTTTACCTAAATCCCTTCAGTGCGACATTGGAATTAGAGCTCTTCGTAGCACTGAGGTATAACAAATACTAAAATATCATTGGTGATGGCACTTGATGGCTCTAGCACAGTGCACTAGTGCTCGACCTGGAGGTTATTTACCGTGGTCACGAATCTTATGGGCCTTTCCCATCTCCTCCACGGTAGTGTTTTCTATTGACTCAGTCGCTCTGGCCCCTTTCAACTGGACCACCACGCTGGTAATGTGGCCCCTTCCAACATACGGTCTTTGGTCTAGTACTTTGGGTCCCTGAAGTAGTATTTGTTGGCCCGCTAGCCAGTAACCCTATTATGTTTTGCTTAAAAGTCCCAACCACTGTTGTTGTTGAAGTGGTGGTCCCCTGCTGTGGAGTTCTCTACTGAGGAACCCGTCGTCATGGTTCTATGAACAAGGGTTCGATAGACGTATATTGATACTAAGATGTCTTGTCTGGACGAAGTTCGATGCTGCTACGCACTAGATGTTGTCATTCCATATGGTCTTGTAGGATTCCTTCCCAGAATCCTACGGTTAAATATTCCTTATCTAAGAGGCCTACTGGACTGCATCGTGCAATGTTCGAGGATTTAGATCCTCACCTTCGCACGAAATCTAGAGTTAAGGCTGTTCATGAGCTTGTTGATCCCCATATTCTTTGTGTTCATATAAGGGGCATATCGAAGTAGCTCCAAAATCTGGTCTCATAATCTGGCACCATACGACCACCCTGTCATAAGGAACTGAGCTCATCGAGATGGTGCTCAAGGAATTCCTCTGAAAATTACTTCTCCTGGAACCATTCCCTTAACACAGCCTTGACGACCATGTTTGGCTGAGGTAGGAGTGTCTTCCTCTATAGAAGAGTGATCCCCTTTAGAGGAAGACCGCCTACGAAGAACTTCGTGCTGGAGGTCGTAACCACTAAGCGCGATGCACCATTCTTGTTCTCCGGCCATGCCTCGGTGGATGAGCCTTCTGTGGCACTCGTGAACATGGGAACCTAATATTCTAGAGTTCCCCATGAATTCTACCAGCACTGACTGGAGCGTGTTGTGGACCCTCAGGGGTACATGTGCCCCAAACTTATCTCAGTACAGACATTTTTTCCAGGCCTCTGTCAAATCCCTGGAAGCACCTTGTCAGACCCAACACATCCCACATGATAATATTCTCATGCTCAATACTTGTTCTTCTCCCTAGGGGTTGGATCCCTTTGTTGTGGGAGCTACTAGAGGTGTCGCACCTCCTTCCCTAGCACCACATCGTGAACCTTCATGACATCCTCTAACCATGAGTAACTCAAGGAAAGGTTAAAGTTTTAATTAACGCTAAGTGATTAATTTAAGTGTATAATTCAATGGAAGGTGTGGCTATCCACTGTCGTAGGGTTGAACTGGCTCTGATACCACATGTAATGGCCCCATCGTTATGACGTCTAATGACGTACAACAACTCAATTTCAATTTTTTTTTTCTTTTAAGGTTGTGTTAGGAAACATTTAACATCATAAAAATTAGTCTACATCGTTGACCCCTCAATCGCATAAATTAATGAAACAAAATAAATAATTAATACTTCAAAGTGACACATGGCTGACATATCATCGCCATGAATCACGACACACACAATCATGTATTACCGAACCAATTACAATAGTCCAACACTAGAATTCTACCACCAAGAACGACACAATGTAACCAACTATGTCTTATTTTCAAGGTGCAAGCAATTAAATTCTAGCATTCACACTTCAATGCCATTATGGCATGTAAGAAGAGATTACACCCATGACCATCCATACACATTAGGGAACCAATATAAATTATCAATGCATGCGATAATTAAACTTTAACCAAAATTCATCAACAATAGTCTTTGCGTGCATGAATCAACTTCTAAAACGATAATCCATCAAGATATAAAAATCAAAGTGCACACGAACCATAAACTAATCCATAAACTGCCCAACAAAAATTCAATACGCAAGAGTTATCGAGATTATTACGTAAGGCGTAGGAGAAAACAATTAATAAAACCCATCATATCTCGATTTTAAATTCAAGGCACATGACTACGAAAAATCACATCCGATCATCTATCAAGGTTAATTCTCAGATGCAAGAAAATACAATCACAAAGTCATTCACCTGTCATCGCTATTCTAGGAGCACAAGTGTAAACAATCCAGTTTAAATGGTTCACGAGAAACCATCTACTATCAAAGGCATTGGGATGGAAGAACTATGACTAATAAAATCCTTGATGCACCATAATTAATCGGGTACGATAAGTGCAAGGTTGGGGTAAATCCAATCATTCATACATTGCATTTGTTCAAGGGTAGATATAATCATCAAATGATCTAAAGTGAAAGGTGTCTAATCTAACACTTCAGGAGAGACGAAGGATTTCCAACCATACAGATCAACCAAATTCAAGGCCTGCGAAGGTAATCACCTTCTAGTTCTGGTTTACATCAAAAGTGTTGTGCCTAGATACTTAACACTGTATCGGACGATTTACGTAAACTTACCTTATATCCCTTCCCACAAGGTCATCATTAAACCTCTATACCCATGTCGGAAGAACTTGTAAATGAGACCTCAATGATATGGAAATGATTATTTAATCGTTAAAAGAGAAGGTAGTAAAACAAGGAACTAATAGGTCATGGGATAAATAGGATATTATAGTCCTTACTGAAGCTTCAAACTGTGAATTAAAGCAATGCATATAGATTCTTAGGAAAAACAAAATTTAATCAATGGCTCATCCACATAGTACAAAAAGATTTATACCGGAAACACTCAACTGGGGAAAACCTCTCTTATATTCATTATATCAAATTTCACCATTCACCATAGAATATATACAATGTTTTTAGGTATTCTGTAGATACCAAAACCCTAATCCCTTAATCTGGGATTAGTTTAGAAAACCGCTAAAAATAGCAAAATCCACTAAAAATAGCAAAAACCGCCCAAAAAACAAATTTCGGGGTGTTGCCCCGGGCTACCACCTCTTTCCGAACACTGTGCATAACCAAGGGGGCCATACCTGGGGACCCCTAGGAATCTCCCGATGCACACGACACAAAGAACACTACTAGAGGGATTTTTAGATGCATTTGTCGAATCTGACACGCCCACACACACATGCAAAGAATACAACATATACCCAACATTATCCCACTTGTTGTTTTCTTTACATCCAGGGGTCCATGGGATTATATAGTCAACAATCCAGGGTATAAATGCCCATTGTTACTCTACACCAGGAGAACTTTTCTGCGCTCATAGACTTTGTCAATGAATCTACAACATTCTTCAAAGTGTCAACCTTTTCCAGCAACACCTTTTCTTCAACCATGCCTATCCCAAAGTGATACTGAACACCAATATGATTTGTCTTTGAATGATAAGTTGGGTTCTTTGTGAAGAATATTGCACTATGACTGTCACAATCTAATCTCACTACTTGTTGTACCAACCCAATATCTGAAGACAATCTCTGTAACCATACTGCTTCCTTGCTTGCATGAGTGGCTTTTATGTATTCAAGTTTTGTAGTTGAGAGTGCCACTACAACTTGTCTTTTGCTCATTCAACTGATTTCTCCTCCAAATAGGTTAAACACATGCCCACTTGTAGATCTTCTACAATCCAGATCTCTAGGCCAGTCTGCATCAACAAAGCCACGTATGTCCACCACTCTGTCCAATCCTGGTCTTCCTTGGTAGCACAATCTATAATTGGTAGTGAGACACAAATACCTGAATACCCTCTTTACTGTTGTCCAATGCTCCTTCCCTAGTTTTGACATATACCTTCTCAAAACTCCCACTTCATGTGCAATGTTCGGTCTAGTATAGACCATTACATACATCAAACTACCAACTTCACTAGCATACAAAACATGGGACATGTCCTCTTCTTCTTCCTGTTTCTTGGGACACTGATCTATAGATAACTTTACACCTATAGGAATAGAAAACTTGACCAGTTTACTTCCATGCATATTAAACTTCTGTAATATCATCTCAACATATTTTCTCTGATTCAACTAGAGTTTCCTGTTTGCATGATCTCTTTAAATCTCCATTCCCAGAATGAAGTTAGCAGCACCGAATCCTTCATGTCAAAATTAGAGGATAGCTGGGATTTCACCTCCTTGATAACATCCATGCTATTTCCTACCAGAAGCATGTCATCAACATACAACACTACATAAATGAAGTGATTACCAACCTTCTTGGAATATACATAGTGATCAACCCTTCTTCTCACAAATCCCAATCCAAGGATGTATGTGTCAAAATTTTTGTACCACATCCTAGGTGATTGCTTCAGACCATATAGTGACTTCTTTAGCTTACAAACAAGCTCTTTCTTTCCATTCACTACAAATCCTTATGGCTACTTCATATATATTTCTTCTTCCAGATCCCCATGAAGGAATGTTGTCTTCACATCCATCTGTTCTACTTCAAGATCAAAATCAACAACAATTGTTAAGCCCTAATATTGGCTCATTACCCCTTAATTGGGGCATATTAGATTAGTAATGTTATTTTATTTATGTTGGCTTTAGGCCATTGGTTGTAATTATACCTCCTAGTCTCCTATATATACCAAAGAGACATTTTCATTTTGAATCATTTGGTACTTGAACATTTAAGTGGGGTAAAAGGAGGTTGTCCCCTCGAAGAGGCTTATTATCTGAAATTCTCTCTTTTTCAAGGCGTTGAGTACTTTTTCTGAGGATTTTCTATGCTATATTGATATTTGTTTCTTAACATATGGTATCAGAGCTCAAGGTCTTGGGGTTTCGCTGCTACATCCGAGACACCTTGGAATTTTCACTATAACATTTTTTCTACAACGTTTCAGAAGGAACGACTTGAAATATATTTAGTAGACAGATCAAGGTACGTTGGGTTCAATATTCAACTTTTGAGGCCTTATACTTTCGGAGATACATCCTATACAAGATAGGGTTCTGGAATCATCCTTAACTGAGTCATTTCAGAAGTTTCACTATAAAAACATTTCTGTAACGTTTCATACCCTAAGCTCCAGAGGATATTTAAAAAAAATAGTAAGGTATCTGTGGTAACAATTTCAGCTTCTGGGTCATCATAAATTTGTAGATACACCCTGTGTAAGATAGGGTATCTGACTAGTCCTATTGACTAGTCTCAAGAAGGTGTTCCAGGTAAAACAATCATAACTTCTTCCTAG
>ML794590.1:11992-28116 GCA_009831015.1 Picea engelmannii
GGGAGATGAATCAACAAAGGTTAGAAATAATATAAAAAGGAGAATGATATTTTATAGTCAATGATGGGTGATTCAAAACACAGTTTTGGTAAACCATTGAGGTAAACAAAACTCAATGACCATTATGACTAGATGAAATGACAAAAATGGGTGATGTTACAAAGATTGTTTGGTCAAGTGACACCAATGCCTTCCTAAACAAGACTCAAAGGGGACTTAACAAATTGGGAAAAGTCCTTAATTCATAATAGTTTCTTTATTTCCCTAGGTTTTTTTTTAAATGATTTTTTTGGATTTTATAATTTTATGAAGAAAGAATCAACTAATGATAGAGAGAAGAGGTGGAAACTAACTTTGAAATAAAATGGGTTTTCAACCATGCAAGGAAACATATGATCAAAAGAAAGCAAGGTGATATATACACAAAAATCAATGGACACCCAAGTGCATGTCTCTCATTTAATGGCGATGGTTTTGAAGCAATTGTCATAGAAATGAAAAAAAATAATAAGCAATAGATGGAAGTGAGTAAAAAACATAATGTGCCGAAAACAACAAAATGAAGGGGTGGTAGCCCCCATGGAAATGGTTAGAACTATATTACATATGAGAACGAAGATCCATATGAACAATCAAGCTACATGGGATCTTGGTGCTAAATATTATTAGGATGGGTGCCAAATGGAAAAATGGTACTACTCTAGGGTAACCCATCATAGGAAGGCTCCAAGTGAAGAAGATGGTTCCAAATAGTGTCTTCTAAGGTCTTTGGCTCGTCAAACTCAATCTTTTTCTGATAGGTCTGAGGTAACCCACTAATAAATCGTTGCACTTTTACCTTTTCATCCTAATATAAATATTTTTATAGGAATATTTAGAAAGATAAAGACACAACATATCTCCCTTATGAAACAAGAGTTGGAAAGTATGAATTAATTGAAGTCCCTAGTTTCCTTTTGAAATTAACCTACACAATTTTTTAACAAATGAATTAATTGAAGTCCCTACTTTCCTTGATGGTCAGCCGTAAGCTTGATGGTATAAATAGCAGTAAGCGAAACAAGAGGGGCAACTGAGCTCATCAATAGGACGTACCTGGTATGAAGTGTCTCCTCTTTGTGGAGGGACCCGAGATGTCTTGATGAGTGCATCCAAGAGACATATCCGACAGTTATGCCATCCTCTTTGTGGAGGGACCCGAGATCTCTTGAGGAGATGACTTTCCATTATAGTGAGCCCCCTAAAGGGGAAGTGGTGGGGTATGTATCTTTTGGCTTGCCTGACCTAAGAAGGGTGAGGAAGGAAAGGTCGAAAGGCTAAAAAGGAATGTTGACACACACCTAAAGGGGAAGGGTGTGGGTATGTGTATTTTCACCCTAAAGGTTGACTTTGAGTTACTTTGAGTGACATCTGACAGGGCATACTTGAGGAGAATCTGAGGTTCCTGACTTCATGATGAGTGTTGAGGGCATGGGGAAAGGCTATTTGAGGGCTACTTGAGGGCATGGGGAAAGGCTATTTGAGGGCATGGGGAAAGGATATTTTAGGGCTATTTGAGTGCATGGGGAAAGGAAAGGAAAGGAAAGGAAAGGCAAGGCAAGGTATTTTAACACACACCTAAAGGGGAAGGGTGGGGTTTAGGGTTTAATTGAAAAAAGAGTTGGAAAGTATGAATTAATTGTTAACCATTTACCCTAACCCTTAGTTCTAGAAACCTAAATCCCTACACCTTAAACCTTAAGCCTAAATGATGCAATAGCATCGTAAGTAGCCAACCAAGCGAGCAACGTAAAAGTGGGAGATAGCTGGACATGCATGTGAAAAAAGGACACATTTTTATGAAAATGTTTTGAATTTTGAAATCTGAAGCATTAATGTAATAAGCTAGGAGGAGTGTACTTGCATTTATGTCTTGGAGATATGAACAGATATGGAGGAATTACTCTCATATGTCGGATGTAATAGGCATTTAAGTCTATTAATGTAAAGTAGGTAGATATGAATGTTACATTAGACAGTTTAGAAGCATAGGAGGGAAAACGGATATAGACACCCTAACCCTCGTATCATTGCAATAGGAGGGAACATTATTATCATTCAAAATTTCATAAGCTGTAGAGATGAAGTAGAGAGTTGTAGAGAAGAGCCCATGTACAGGAGCACTTGAGTTAATATATGAAGCTTTGACTCAACTTTCATGGTGTTATGGTGCTTACTATTTACATTTGTTGAATGGTATGTTTACAGTTGATTTGTTTCTCTGTTATGCATTTGTTTCAATGTTGTGTTATGTGTATGATTTCATGTTGAATGTATGAAGACTGAGAGAGGAGAAGAATGAGTTTCAATTGTTTCTCTTCCTGAGAATTCCTGCAAGGGGTGCAACGAACGTCCACAAGGTGTGCATTGACAAGGGTATGAGTTTTATCTCAGAAAGCTCAGGAGAGATACCATTGTTCTCATACCAGCTGAAGTGCAGGTGAAGCACAGATCCATGCAAGGTGTGCGCAGGCTAATTGAAGCCTTGGATTTTATAAATCTAGAACGAAGGTTGGAGGACCACTGTTGCAAAGAGTGCACAGGGTTGGAGACTCAAATAACCATAGGTTATTTGGAGGTTTGTCGCAAGGAGTGTGAGCAGATATCCTTTTGGGAAGCTTGAGTTTACAAGTGAAAGCTCAGGAAGGATAACACCTTTGAAGTGCTCAAAGGGGGACGGAGATCGAAATTGTCTCACAGAAGTCAAGTTCAGGAGGGAGAACACTGAGTCGTTTGGACAAGATTCATTGAGGAGTGCATCTGGTGGTTAGAATTCTCCATGGAGAACTCGCGACATCGCGAGGACCATAGGATCCAGAGAAGATGTAAGGTGGTTAGGAGTTGGATGAATCTGCCATCCTGACATCAAGAATCAACATGGACTATTGATAGTGGTCAGTTTGATCTATCAGATCATTTTGGGGATTTGAGATTCACAAGTTTGGAGTGCAGGCCAAAATCCTTGGTCACTCAAATTCACGAATCGTGAAAGGGATTATTAGGTGTGGAATTTCAGATTTTTGGTATTGCAGGGTTCAGCATATCGGAAATTTCGATGACAAGGAACTGGGACCCATTGCATTGAAAATCCCAAAGTCACGAAATGCGGTGTGCCTTGGGTGTAGGATTTCGGCATTTTGAATTTCCAGAGTTCGGGAAGTAGAGGAGGATGTGGTTTTGGAATCGAGAGTTTCAAACTCCTGGTTCACGAAATCCCGAAGAGGGAAAGGAGAAATTCCCAAAAATTTGAGGGACGATAGTTGTTGGGCACTGATTGGGTTTCGGGGTTTCGAGACCCAAGAAGTGGCATTGTATGGTCAACACAACTCCTGAAATTGTGAAGAAAGAAACACCGAAAAGGTGGGTCCCAAGCCTTAGTTAGAGGGTATGTGTGGAGGAAGTAAAAGGAGGGGTCAAGTTTCAGTGAAAATCTCGAAAGGCCATTGATCTCGCATTTCATGGGACGTTGAGCCCATTTCGGCATTCCAGAATTTCATAGTTCGGGAAATCATAAGGAAAGAGGAACGGTTGTTGGTTGTTCGCTCAAAGTCCCGAAAACCGAAACTAGTGGGTAACAGGTGGCATGTGTTTGGCGCATTGAAGGAGTCAACCTTCGCTAACAATTGGCATTTCGGCATTTGCCAAGAGCTGTGGAAATACATCGGGACTCTGCAACTCCCAAAACCCAAAGTCCTTTATGGCTTAAACAAAGGGTTTAATTAGCCCTTGGTGTGGTTTTAGTGAAGATATTGAGTGTATCTTGGCCCAAGGGTCAGGGATCTGCGTCAAAGTGGTATCAGAGCTTGATCTTGTATGTATATTTTAGGCAAAGGGAGATAGAGGAGAAGGAGTAGTCTGATACACACCAACGTGGTATCAAAGCCTAGAACAAATTCTTTGCTTTCTATAGCAGAGAGAAAAGAGAAAAAAAATTCATCCATGCCGCCAAGAAGAAGAGATAGGCCAATGCCTGATCCAGCAGTGGAAAGAGAAATGCGTGAGTTATGTGATAGACTTGATGCCATGGAAACAACATAGAGGCACACAGCCAACATTGGGGATATCAGCAAGGCTGAAAGTGAAAATGAAGCTGGAAATGAAGGAGAAGAAGTTGCATTCGAAGATGCTATAGACAAATGCCTATTCAGGGTTGTTGCAAGGATAGGTGCCAGAGAAAAAATGGAGATTCCCATGTATGATGGAAACTTGGGTGTTGAAGAACTTCTAGACTGGATTAGATATATAGACAAATACTTCAACTATGATGATGTCGAGGAAGATAAGAAAGTCAAACATGTCGTTACTAGAATTAAAAGGCATGCAACACTATGGTGGGATGAACTGCAGGCTAACAAACACTGCAAGGGCAAACAGAAAATCAAAAGCTGGGATAGAATGGTTGCAAAAATGAAATCCAAATTTTTACCCAGGGATTATCAAATCACTCTATTTTGGAGGATGCAGAATTTGAGACAAAAGTTGATGTCAGTGAAATAATGCACTAAATAATTATACAAGATAAACATCAAAGCAGGTCATCGGGAAAGCGATGATGAAAAATTTTTCAGGTACATGAATGGTCTGTGATATGACATTCAATATGATATGGGCATGATGACCATTCGAAATGTGGAAGATGCTTATCAGATAGCTCTGAAAGATGAAGAGAAGCTGAGCCGAAAGCAAGGTCAAAGTGGTCGAGGTAGAAGTCAAGCCAGAGGAAAAAAAATTTCCCAAGACAGCATTCAGAGACCTAAAGAAGAGGGAAAGAAACCTCAAACTCAACCTGAAAGAGGAGGAAGCTCACAAGGGAGGCAGTATGTTGATAGAAATACTTTTCCTCGAGCCAGAGGAAGAGGAAGAGGTAGAGGAGGTGAAGTGAAATGCTTCGTCTGTGGAAAAATCGTACATAAATCCTATGAGTGTCCAGATAGGAAGAAATATGGTGGTGAAACTCACATTGTCGAAGCTCAAGGATGGAATATGGAGGCATAAGATGCTAAGGGAGGAAGATCTTTGATGATGAGGAAATTTCTCTTGAAGTCGAAGAAGGAGGCAGAAGAACCCAGCCCAAAGAAACAGTCTATTTCAAACTACTTGCAAAACTAAGGATAGGGTATGCAAGGTCATAGTGGAAAGAGGTAACACAAACAATATCATATCTACAGAGATGGTAGAAAAGTTGGAGCTGGAGACTATTGTACATCCAAGCCCATACAAAGTTTCGTGGCTACAAAAAGGACATCAGGTAAATGTCACTAAACAATTTTTAGTTGAATTTAAAATAGAAGGATATAAAGATGAAAGATTATGTGATGTCATTCCCATGGATATTTTTCATCTATTGTTGGGTAGACCATGGAAATATGACAGAAACATAGTTCATGATGGGAGAAAGAACACGTACACCCTGGAGAAAAATGGTAGGACTCACATGTTGCTGCCAATTAAGGATAAAGAGGTGAAAACAGAGATGAGCACCATTGTACTTCTCATGAGTGGGAAGCAACTTCTTGATGAGGTTAAGAAGAAGGAAGATGCACAATTTATTGTGGTTAGGAAGCCCATAATTGTTTTGACCAGTACGAGGATAGATGATTTACTAGAAGAAATCCAGGAGTTGTTGGGAGAGTTTGTTGATACAGTAGTGGACGGACTACCTTGTTCGTTGCCACCTATCACAAGTATAAGTCATCATATTGATATTATACCTGGAGCTAGTTTTCTGAAAAAAGAAGCATATCGGTTGACACCGTAGGAAAATGAAGAAGTTAAGAGGCAGGTCCAGAACTTAATGGACAAATGATTGATTCGAGAAAGCTTGAGTCCATGCATTGTTCCAACAGTGCTCATCCCAAAGAAAAATGGAGGCTAGAGAATGTGTACAGACTCAAGGGAAATCAATAATATTACCATCAGATACAGATTTCCATTTCTAGGGATGGACGACTTGATGGATTGCTTGAGTGGAGCAAAGTTTTTTTCAAAGATTGATTTGAAAAGCGGGTATCATCAAATTCGAATGAGAGAAGGTGATGAATGGAAGACAACATTCAAGATGAATGAGGGGCTATATGAATGTCTTGTCATGCCATTTGGATTAATGAATGTACCCAGTACTTTCATGAGGTTGATGAACGAAGTCCTGAAGGATTTCATTGGGAAATTTGTCCTTGTATATCTTGATGATATATTAATTTTCAGCAAGATAGTAGTAGAACACTTAAAGCATTTAATTGCAGTAATGAGGAGATTACACCAGGAGAAATTGCTGATTAATATGAAGAAATCATCATTTATGAGGACATAACTCATTTATTTGGGTTTTATTATCTCTTCAAATGATCTGAAAATGGATCCCAAAAAGGTAGAGGAAATTAAGAATTGGCCATCGCCAAAGAGTGTATTTGAAGTATGAAGCTTCCATGGGTTGGCTAGCTTCTACAGGAAATTCATTCGAAACTTCAATGGAATTAGCGCACTGATGAAGGATACGATGAAGAAAAGACATAAATCTTTTCATTGGATGGAGGAAGTAGAGAAGAGCTTCAATATTCTCAAGAAGAAGATCATTGAGCAACCAATTCTGGTTTTGCCAAATTTTAGCAAGACATTCCAGATCAGGTGTGATGTGAGTGGATTTGCAATTGAAGCGATCTTGAGCCAAGATGATAGGACGATCACATATTTCAGAGAAAAAATGAATGAAGCGAAGATTAAGTACTCCACATATGATAAAGAATTCTATGTGGTCATACAAGCGCTAAAGAAATGGAGACATTATTTGGTTCCCAAGGAATTTGTTTTGTACAGTGATAATCACGCTTTGCAATTCATGACTTAATAGTAAAAGTTGAACCAAAGACATGTTAAATGGGTTGAATACATGAAAAATTTTACTTTTGTGACTAAGCATATTTTTGGAACTACTAACAAATTTGTTGATGCTTTGAGCAAGAAATGTTTGCTTATGAAGGAATTCATAGTCAATACTTTGGGTTTTGATAACCTCAAATAAATGTACATGGATGACCCAGATTTTAAAGAGGCATATGAGGCATATGATAATCCAATTCTCAGGGACAGAATCCAATGGACTGAATACATGATCCAGGATGGATTATTGTTTAGGGGAAATCAACTATGTATTCTGAAATGCTCCATGAGGGAGAACCTGCTGAAGGAAAAACACAGTGGAGGATTGGTCGAACACTTCGATCATGATAAAACGTTCTCAAATTTGAATAGCTCATATTATTGGCTAGGGATGAGAACATATTTGAATAAATGTGTGGACAGGTGCAGAATTTGTCAGCACACAAAGGGAAAAAGGAAGAACACAGGGTTATACCAACCATTACCCATACCTAAAAGGCCGTGGGATGCAGTGAGCATGGATTTTGTATTGGGACTACCAAGGACACAAAGAGGACATGATTCAATCTTGGTGGTAGTCAACAAATTTTCAAAAATGGCACATTTCATACCATGCCAGAAAACCAGTGACACAACTCATATTGCAAACCTGTTTTTCAAGGAAGTCGTCAAACTTCATGGCTTGACAAAGAGTATCCTGTCTGATTGAGATACCAAGTTCATAGGGAATTTCTGGAGGACCTTATGGAAGAAGTTGGGGACAAGTTTGTCTTTTATCTCAGCATATCATCCTCAGACAGATGGACAGACAGAAGTTGTGAACAAGAGCTTGGGAGATTTGTTAAGAAGCTTAGTGACTGAACACCACAGTCAATGGGATCACATTCTTCCATAGGCAGAATTTGCTTACAATGATTCACTCAATAGAAGCACAGGGAAGAGTCCATTCCAGATTGTATATGGAATGCAGCCAAGGGGGGTTTTTGAATTGAAAGATTCATAAAAAAATGAATTCAGGAGTGCTAGTGAAAAGGACTTTGTAGAAGGAATGAAGGATCTTCACAGCCAAATCAAGGAGCGATTGCAGAGTTCAAGTCAAGAATACAAGCGGAGAGCAGATCAACACAAGCAAGAACTTCAATTTGAAGTTGGTGATCTGATTCTTGTGCATATGAGGAAGGAGAGGTTCCCAAGGGGAACGTATAATAAGCTGAATATGAAAAATATTGGACCGTGCAAGGTCATAAGGAAATTTGGGGCAAATGCATATGAGATTGAA
Source organism: Picea engelmannii (assembly GCA_009831015.1). NCBI lineage: Eukaryota > Viridiplantae > Streptophyta > Pinopsida > Pinales > Pinaceae > Picea > Picea engelmannii. The sequence continues at coordinate 20,187 of ML794590.1, forward strand.
TTACCCGATGGGGTCAGAATCTCACCAATATTCAATGTTGCAGATTTTTACCCTTACAGAGCTAAAGAAGTAGGAACAGAGGAGGAACATAAAGAGGTTCAATGGACAAAACAAATGCCTATAGTTGTAGAGCCACAAATGGAAATAATAATTGACAAAAGGGTTAGCAAAAATACCATGAGAAAAGAGTATCTTGAATACTTGGTCAAATGGAAGGGACATCTAGTTGAAGATGCTAGTTGGGAGGATGAAGCAACAATTCATAAGCATGGACAGACCATGCAAGAGCTCATGAATAGGAGTTCATGAAAATTTTCAAGTGAGGGAGTATGATGTAGGAGCATCGTAAGACACCAACCAAGCAAGCAACGTAAAAGCGGGAGACAACTGGATGTGTAGATGAAAAAAGGACACATTTTTATGAAAACGTTTTGAATTTTGAAATCTAAAGCATTAATGTAATAATCTAGGAGGAGAAAACTTGCATTTATGTCTTGGAGATATGAACAGATCCGGAGGAATTACTCTCATATGTCGGATGTAATAGGTATTTAAGTCTGTTAATGTAAATTAGGTAGATATGAATGTTACATTAGATAGTTTAGAAGCATAGGAGGGAAAATGGATATAGACACCCTCACCCTTGTATCATTGTAACAGGAGGGAACATTATTATCATTCAGAATTTCATAGGCTGTAGAGATGAAGCAGAGAGTTGTAGAGAAGATCCCATGTATAGGAGAACTTGAGTTAATATATGAAGCTTTGAATCAACTTTCATGGTGTTATGATGCTTACTATTTACATTTGTTGAATGGTATGTTTACAGTTGACTTGTTTCTCTGTTATGCATTTGTTTCAATGTTGTGTTATATGTATGATTTCATGTTGAATGTATGAAGTCTGAGAGAAGAGAATGATTAGTTTCAATTGTTTCTCTTCCTGATAATTCCTACAAGGAGTGCAGCGAACGTCCACAAGGTGTGCATTGACGAGGGTCTGAGTTTTATCTCAGAAATATTAAGAGAGATACCATTGTTCTCATACCAGTTGAAGTGCAGGTGAAGCACAGAGTCGTGCAAGGTGTGCGTAGGCCAATTAAAGCCTTGGATTTTATAAATCTAGAAGGAAGGTTGGAGGACCACTATTGCAAAGAGTGCATAGGGTCAGAGACTCAAATAACCAGAGGTTATTTGGAGGTTTGTCACAAGGAGTGCGAGCAGAGATCCTTTTGGGAAGCTTGAGTTTACAAGTGAAAGATCAGGAAGGATAACATCTTTGAAGTGCTCAAAGGGGGACGGATATTGAAATCGTCTCATAGAAGTCAAGTTCAGGAGGGAGAACATTGAGTCGTTTGGACAGGAGTCATTGAGGAGTGCATCTATTGGTTAGAATTCTCTGTGGAGAACTCGCGACATTGCGAGGACCGTAGGATCCAGAGGAGCTGTAAGGTGGTTAGGAGTTGGATGAATCCACCACCCTGACATCAAGAATCAATGTGGACTATTGATAGTGGTCGGTTTGAGCCATCAGATCATTTCGAGGATTTAGGATTCGCAAGTTCGAAGTGCAGGCCAAAATCCTTGGTCACTCAAATTCCTGAATCACGAAAGGGATTATCAGGTGTGGAATTTCAGAATTTCGGTATTTCAGGTTTCAGCATACCGGAAATTTCGATGACAAGGAGTCGGGATCCGTTGCATTGAAAATCCTGAAGTCACGAAATGTGGCATGCCTTGGGTGTAGGATTTCGACATTTTGACTTTCCAGAGTTTGGGAAGTAGAGGAGGTTGTGTTTTTGGAATCGAGAGTTTCAAATTCCTGGTTCGCGAAATCCTGAAGAGGGAAAGGAGAAATTCCCAAAAAGTTGAGGGACAATAGTCATTGGGCACCGATTGGGTTTCGGGGTTTTGAGACCCAAGAAGTGGTGTTGTATGGTCAACACAACTCCTGAAATCGTGAAGAGAGAAACGCCGAAAAGGTGGGTCCCAAGCCTCAGTTAGAGGGTACATGCGTTGGAAGTAAAAAAAGGGGTCAAGTTTCGGCGAAAATCTCGAAAGGCCATCGATCTCGCATTTCATGGGACGTTGAGCCCATTTCGGCATTCAGAAATTTCAGAGTTTGAGAAATCATAATAAAAGAGGAACGGTTGTTGGCTATTCACTCGAAGTCTCGAAAGCCAAAACTAGTGGGTAACAGGTGGCATGTGTTCGGCGCATTGAAGGAGTCAACCTTCGCTGATAATTGGCATTTCGGCATTTGCCAAGAGCTGTGGAAATACATCGGGACTCTGCAACTCCCAAAACCTGAAGTCCTTTGTGGCTTAAACAAAGGGTTTAATTAACCCTTGGCGTGGTTTTAGTGAAGATCCTGAGGGGATCTCGGCCCAAGGGTCGGGGGTCTGCGTCACTAAATATTTAACCTCTACGTGGATAATAACCAAATAATCATCACAATATAGACATTCCCACCCTCTTACTTCTTGGAGAAGGTTTTTTGGCACCATACAAGCATGATACGAAAGAGCTCCCAAGAAGATACATCAATGAACTAGAAACCAACAACATAATGATATCCAAATATACTCTTATTCAATGTTTGTTGGGACACGACCAAAGAATGTAAGCATTGAATATGTAATCAAGTTTGATGATTAAAAAAATTGTGATTTATGTGGAATGAACTAATGAAAATTTGTTTGTGTTCAATTCATTGTTGTTCATATGTTCTTATGGGTTTAGCACAATACTTATCTAAAAAGTGAAGAAATTCCATAATTAAAGGACCATTGGGGAGAGATTTATGGTTGGGTTGGAAATGAGGTTAGAGCATGGGGTAGAGCATACAATATTTGAACCTACAAATGCATTTTTAGGCCCACCAACATGTTTTGAAGGTGTTTCAAAAGCATAAGAATAAATATATTACTATTTTGGAGAAGTATGTATCCTTAAAATTGTTGGAATGTAGCCATGGTATTTATAATCAAAAGAGTTAAGAGGTTTAATTATTTGTAGAATTATGTTAGAGAGAAATGAAAGAAGTGGTACTTCATGGTCGATGATGGAGAACATAAAATTTGATCTTCGAAAAAAATTGAAGGAGATGATATCGGTTGAGGTGAGGAAATAAACAAGCAGGCATTGTGTATGAATAATAATATATCCACCTTAATAGACCCTTAAGAGTGAATGTAACTAATGAATTCAATTGAGAGGATAAATGCCTCTAGTATTGAGGTATTAAACAATGCATTTAGGAAATCAACGACATCAAAGTCAAGGGTATGTATCTTTTGGCTCACCCGACCTAAGAAGGGTGAGGAAGGAAAGGTCGAAAGGCTAGAAAGGAATGTTGAAACACACCTAAAGGGGAAGGGTGGGGGTATGTGTATTTTCACCCTAAAGGTTTACTTTGAGTTACTATGAGTGACATCTAACAGGGCATACTTGAGGGGAATCTGAGGTTCCTGACTTCATGACGAGTGTTGAGGGCATAGGGAAAGGCTATTTGAGGGCTACTTGAGGGCATGGAGAAAGGATATTTGAGGGCATTGGGAAAGGATAGTTGGGGATATTTGAGGGCATGGGGAAAGGAAAGGAAAGGAAAGGAAAAGCAAGGAAATGCATTTTAACACACACCTAAAGGGGAAGGGTGGGGTTTAGGGTTTAATTGAAACAAGAGTTGGAAAGTATGAATTAATTGAAGTCCCTTATGAAAAAAGAGTTGGAAAGTATGAATTAATTGAATTAAGTGGGGTTTAGGGTTTTCACACATATCTCCCTTATGAAACAAGAGTTGGAAAGTATGAATTAATTGAAGTCCCTAGTTTCCTTTTGAAATTAACCTACACAATGTTTTAACAAATGTTTCATAACAATTGATGATGGACATAACTACATCGTTGGTATGATTAGGCGCAGTCGCGCAGAGCTCCTCTTGGTTTCGAGAATAGTCATTCTCTACTAAATAGGGGAAACCACATGAAGGTGGAAGCTCTAATTATGCCCCCCCCTCACATCACTCTCAATTTCCCCATATTACGTAATTTGAAATTATAAAGAACATGTATCATATAATATATTATACAATATAAAAACATATAAAGATCATATAAAAGATATAAACACATACCTCTTCTTTCCAACATGAATTAAATATCAAACATCTTCTTCTTCTTCCAGTTCAACATCTATATCAGGATCTGGTTCATAATCGATATTGGTGAAAGGCTCATTCCTATAAACTTCATCATCAATGTCATTTTCGCTATTATAGTTATCGATATCGTCAATGAGATCGTCTTCTCCTACATTTGGATGATCAACCTCTTCAAATTCTTCGTCTGACACATCGACTACATGAGCCACCTGCTCCTGATATTCATAATCATGATCTTATTCCTCGTTATTATCTTCATCCTCAGCTACATGATTGTACTTTATTGGTCTTCCTCTTGGGTCATATCTAACAACGTATGACCAACCTGCTTTACTAGGTACCTCTGAGTAAAATACTTTCTCACATTGACTTGGAAGAACATAAGGCTTTGTACCCAGTTCACATGCCCTTGTATTAACCATGGTAAATCCATTATCATGCTCAATAATAGTTCTTTCAGGATCACGTTCATGCATTTGTAGCCTGTACCATTTAACCTCAAACAAAACTATTTTAAAGGAATTAAAATCACACTCAATTATATCTTGCAAATGACCATAGTACCTATTCTCAGTTTCTTCCGGATTTCTGTCACTTCTAGAGGAAATGTTCGTGACCTTAAACACTGCAGTTATCCCACAATCCAAGGTTTTCATCTTATCATCCAACATTTTGATACGAAATTTACACCACATAGCCTTGTGATGTTTCAACTGCAACATGAACAACAAGTAAAAAATAAATTGTGAATTAATAATCCTCATATATGACTTACTAAATATATATTTCAATAATTAAACAAACCAAAATACATTGAAAATTTGGGAAAAAACTAGGAAAATGTGGGTAACAAATTTAACTTACCTATTTATCTTTTAAACCAAAGGCTAAATCAACTTCCCTTGATGTAAGATCAGGAAATTGATCTCGGTGACGATGTGATGTTTTAATCATATTACTCACCCTTTCCCATGATAACCTACCAAAATATTCTTTAGTATATTCTATCCAATGCTCCATCTAATCAAGGTTGTTTGCAATGTATAAATGTAAAGCATCCCACTCTCGAGAAACTATATGATAGCATAACAATTTAATATCATTAATTAGTTATTGTTAATAAATGAATAATTTAATAGATGTGTAATATATTAAATCTACATCAACATCTAATAATTACCTTTCACGGTCCTCATTTTACCTTTCCCCAATAGGACCTCCCCTTCAAATTTGTTGATGGAGTCGAGATCCCAAATGCGAGGCACATTCATATTTTCTGCTAATTTAGGTAGATATTGACTAATATACACCATGCATTGATATACCATATATCCCTCAACCATAGAACCCTCCAGACGTGCTCTTTTTCTAACAAAAGTCTTCAGTGACTTCAACTGCCTCTCCACCATCCACATCAACCTTGTGTGTACTGGTCCACATAATTCAATCTCCTTAACTTGGTGTATGAGGTAGTTTTCTTGTGCATTGAAAAATGTTGGAGGTAGATACTATTGCATTTGACACATTAGTTGTGGAATTTCTCTCTTCCAATACCTTATATCTTCTTTATGGATTTCTTTTGATGATAACCACCTACAAATGTCAATGCAATTAAAAAATATCAAGGCATACATAAATTTGCATATAAAAGATAATATGTCAATAAGTTCCAATACAAATCACATAAGAAGTACATTTTCCTTATAAAACAATACTTACCTCATGTATTTGCCAAGTACATAAATAATTTGTTTTATGTTGTTGACAAAGTCATCTGGGAGAGATAAAGGTAGAACATACTGTAACAAAAAACAAATAATTATTATTTGTTTCCAAAAAATGTGTACCAATAAAAAAATATATTATAACCTACTAATTACCGTAATGAATGTATGTCAGTCATGTGTTTTAACCCCGCTAAAATCACCTTTTTTAGTTAAGATATTTTGTATGTTCGACGAAAACCCCATCGGAAACCTAATTTTTCAAATGACCTCTTTTACAATATTGCTCTGTTGCTCCGTCAATAAACAAGGAAGACTAGTATTTTGTTGAGGACCATCGCCATTAGAATTAATAATAACACTTTGCAAGGCGTGATTAGCTTCTCGGATGTCACAACAAATCTTTCCAATTCTCTCTTTGGCAGTCCTTCCATCAAATATTCACCATAACAATTATGTTATGTTCTTCCCGATATGCATTGTATCAAACAAATGAACTATTTGTAGGTGCTTGTAGTATGGCAATCTACTGAATTGCATCGGGTAACTTTTCATTCCTCGTGGAAGCCCATTTGTTCCTTAACAACATTCATGAAACATCAAAAAATTGAAATTAACACTAATTAATGGGACAAAATGAATTTAATACTAATGAAATTAACCAAAGATTTATATAATAGGTCATACATAAATAATTTGTGTACCTTGAATATTTCTAATATATTCCAACTTCCATAGGCGAGGTGTCATTCTTTGTGGTTTTTTCCCATTTTCCTCTTTACCATTGAACTTTTCTTTATCTGTAGTTCGATAACTATAGTTCTTAGGCAAAAATTGCCTATACTCATCAAACACTTCCTTTGCTAAACTCCTTGAACAACGAGATTTTATCCCAGGACCACAAACTGGACATGCAAATTTACCCTTTGTTTGAAGACCTACAAGATATATGAATAAATGTAGCGTCAAATTAGAGTTACAAATTAAAATAATGCATGATTTTTTCAAAAAAGATATATAATATTAAATCACAAAAATAAAGTAACAATATACCACAAAAATGTGTTAGCCCAGGAGCATCATGAATTGTCCATGATAGTATTCCATGGAATCAAAATAGTCTTTTCCCTATTGGTCTAGAGATATCATACATAGTGATGCCAACCCATAACTTCAACAACTCATCGATGAGAGGCTCAATATATACGTTCATATCTTTAACCTGGTACCTACCTGATTGGTTCAACCTACTGCATGATTAATTATACTTATCTAGATGTCGTGATATATAAAAGAAATAATTACCATGCACGAAACAAAGAAATGAAATATTTTTTCATGCTTTAAAGCAAATAAAAGATAATTAAAAACTTGGAACAATCATTTCCAACATTGTGTGCTCTCTCTTGATCGACATCCAAGGATGAAGGTTATTGTTTATAACAAAAACAGGCAACATTGAGTATGTAGAACGAAGCTCTCCAAATGGATTGACACCATCAGCTACCAATGAAAGTCTACCATTATGAGGTTCTTCTTTAAAAATTGGCCACTTTTCTTCGATGTAGTTCAATGCAAAACCATCTGCCAGCATTTGAAGAACACCGTCTCGACTTCTGTTCTTTGCATGGAAATCCATAAACTGTGCTATACTTTGGCACTTGGACAACCACTGGAAACGTGGAATTATCAGAATATAATGAAGAACTTTATGAGACACCTTATTTGATGCTTTATCAGTTTGATATCTACTTATTTGGCATTATGGGCATTCATTTTCTAATGCATATTTTCCATAATATATGATATGATCATTAGGACATGCATCAATAGCCCGATAGTCCATTACAATTTCTTTAATAATCATGGATATTTCTCGATATGTGTGTGGAAAAATATTCAACGTCGGTAATAGAACATCACCTAAAAATCTACAAAATTCTAAACAATAAGTCAATGTAAACAATATTCATCATCAATATATCATCCAATATACTAATTTACAAATTAGAAAACAATAGCAATATAGGAAAAAATTGAACCTT
>ML794590.1:28450-49583 GCA_009831015.1 Picea engelmannii
GTAGAGGATCAACATCATGACGACATAGATAACATCTTTATAATAAGGTCATATGTGTACAAATGTTTTCTTTATATAATAACGACATATATACCTAACATAAGTTTAGGGTTAGTGTTTATGTATCTTATTAGTCCTGTTAGCGCTCTGTAATTTTCCCAAGGCTGTGATGGCAGTCACAAAGGAAACATAAAAACCGCTTCGAGTCTTGGGTCTAGCCCTCCAAGACTCAGAGAGGGATCTCTCTATCTGATATAAATTTTTTTGAAGAGACTATTAGTCTAGTTAATGGGTTCATAGTTTGGATTTTTTAATTGGTAAGAGCAGAGAAAAAGGAACCATGGGCAATGGAGTCACTGCAATGAATGATCAAAAATCCATGTTAACAGGCTAATATTTGCAAGGCAAGGTAGAAAAATCACTGGATCCTTTAATTTAAATGAAATGGGTGAGATGAAACAGGTCAAGGAATCCAATTAAACACAGAGCAACTAAGAATTCTGTGTTCAATCTTCAGTGGAAAACATAAAAAACTATACCAATCCAGAGACAGAGGGTGCATTGAAACCAATTGTGTTCTTAATATTCTTGGAATAATTTAGAGGAATACATTAATTATGATAAAAGAGAAACAAATTAACACAGAGGGATGCACATCACCAGTCGAAATAGTCACAATAATCCTGCATCATAGCACTGTCTCATTGAATTGATGAAAAACATTGAAAGCTCAGCGAGTTGTTTTACAAAAATTTTAATCCATGGTCCTCGAATGATCAAAAATTACATTAAAAATCCTCTCTGAATAAATAGGGGAGATCCCCCAACAAGTTTCTAGAGTCGATTTTAACCGCCTCGGCCAAAAATAGCCACAAATCCCACCAAATCTAGAACTGTCTGCCATGAAAGATGGACCGGTTTTCTGCGAAAAATGGGTCCAAACAGACGTTGGTTTCTCTTCAAGGATGACACCTAGGAAAAAAATGAAGGAGGTTATTGGATATGGGCATGTTATAGAAAAAAACCTCCTTCGGTTTCTCCAAATTCGTCCCCATATGGTCGTAAAAGCTCCCGCAAAATCAGGACTGTAACAAAAAAGCGAAAATATGGAAAAAAGATCCTCAAATATGGCTTTGATTCTCCCTGCTCGTAGTGCCATTGAAAAAACTGAGAGAGGTTGTTTTTCTTTAGCCAGTTTTGAGAAAAAACCTCTCTCATATTTTTAAAATCCATCTTCGTTTTCCTAGAATCTATTTTGAAAGAAGACGTAGTGAAATAGGCAAAAATGGCAAAAAAAAAGGGAAAAGCGGTTTTATTTTTGGGAAGGAAGTATTCCGGACCCCCCATGAGGTGGTAAGAGGTTTTGGGGGGAGGGGGGGGTCTGGAATGATGGTTTCCAAATACCACCCCCCGGACAGGTGTCAGCTCCCTATTCCAGCACGCAGATCAACGACCCAAAATGGATTTCGGACCCCCCCGAATGATCTGCTTTTAACCATGGGGGGGGGGGGTCCAGAATGGTATTCTTCCTCTAGCGGGTCCCTTGTTATATGTGGAAACTATATGATGGCCTTGAGACTCGTCATCCTCTACTATCTAACATACCTCCGTCACCTCTAGACGTCACCTTCCACCTTTCTCGAAATGGTCATGTCCCATAACTGTTGTCAGTCCTTCCCCCCCATTCGCTCATGGCAAGCCCCTTACTATGAATTTTACCTCCAATAGATAGCCACCACATCACCCTTATGTATACCTCAGTCACTGTCACCAGCCATCTCACCCTCAAATGATCCGTTGGCCATTTATTACTGGATAACCTATCTGTTATCCAGTTGACCTGTCTCCCGCGCCCAACCAACCCCCGTTTACTTAAAACTACCATTATTCTCCCTATTTTCGCCATTTACCCATCGCACCAGAGTTTTTACACCATTTACTCCTCCGTTACAGTCAGTTTACCTCATCCACAGTCATTTTCCCCCACTAACATTGTGTTTTATTGCAGGTACTGTTGCAGAAATGGCGCCAAAATCCAAACAAGCAGAAGGAGAGGAGAATGTGTTTCTCCCACCTCCTGTCGACCTGGACAGGATCCCACTGGTCGAAAAAGATCGATTAATTGTATATACAAAATGCGATTTTGATTTCTCAAACCTTCAGTCGTGGCTCAGTGAAGTTTTCCTGGACCAGAGTGATGAAATTGGACTCTGGGAGTCCAATTTACCCCTCTACCTCTTCCCTCAGATCCACCATTTTCCCGAGTTCGCTCTCAAGTGTCAAGCCCACTATATTCTCAAACAAAGAGTCGTCATCTCCTCGTCCAGAGAGATCATTTTCCTCATCATGCCTGAATCCATAGACCAGATGATGCAAATCCCCCGAGCCGACTCTGCGTCTCCTTTCAACCTGGAAATTCTCACAAAATTGTACCAGAAAATGACCTTCCCCCAAAGAGCTCAAGTATTCAAGCTTTTCCTTCCCTCATCTGCTCAATTTCCCTCCATAAATCCTCCTTATCCATCTTCCATGTTCTCCACTAAGGGAAACCAGGTCATCTCATCCCTTTGTGCTTTTTTAGGATACTATTCTGATCAATGGGTAGATCAACCCATTCTGGGTTTTCTATCTATCTTCTCTACCGACGAAAATCCCACCACCCAATTTGATTTCAACACATTCTTGGCAGACAATATTCATGAACAGTTCATGAATTTCGGCACGGAAGGCATGTTCAGATACTCATCGGTACTAGCACACTTGTTCGTCTTCTTCCAGGCGGATAAATTTGGCTTTTCCATGCAGAAGATGGATGGAGATGGTAAACCTCAGGCAGTTACAGCATGGACCTCCTTGCTCAAGAACAACTCCATAGAGTACAATTTCAAGGAGTTCATTGATCAGTTCTACCAACCTCTGGTAAGTATGCTAAGCGACAGACTCGAGCCTCAAATAAACAATGAAGTTCACAGGATCCTGCACCTCTCGGATAACACAAAGATGGGTGATTGGTATTTATACCAGGATCACACCAAGATCAGAGTATACGGGTGTGAGTTGGCACCATATAAGTTGCCCAAGTATCTGCCTGTCAGGATTTTTGCTTTGGAATATATAAGGAAGATTATAAATTTCGATGATATCCACTTTCTGTCATTGAAGAAAAAGCAGCAACTTAGAATCAAGGGGCAGATTGGCTCCTTCATCTGCAACAATCGGGGAGTTGGGGAAGAAGCAGACAGGATGCTAAGGGATATGGAATTCTTCATGAGTTTCCCATGGCATTATGATCCATGTGGGATCATCTCAGAAATGCAGGTGAAGAACAAAAACATCTCGTATGTTCATGTGCCCAGGCCCGAAGTTGAGAAGTTTGCAAATCAGACAGCCTGGGAGCCTAACACATTGATCGAAGTAGAACAGCAGGATCCCCCGGCCACTGTGTCACAAACGACCACTCCATAGGTCCCTAAAGAGAAGAGGCCAAGGAAAGATTTATCTCCACCTGTCACTGAAGTATCTTTCGAGGAATTCTAGTTGCATACCAAGAGGGCTAAGACTATTGCAGCTCCTGGCCCGATCGGGGAAAAAGAAGCCCCGTCTACCATAGTGACCAAAGTTGGTATTCCACCCTTCGGTTTGAGCCTACATAAAGGCATAACCTCAACATTGCTGAAAAAATCTACCGATTCTCCATTGACCACCTAGCAAGGCAAGGTGGCACCGAAACTGAGCATCTTCGAAAAGTATGAGCTGATCAAGAAAAGGAACCAGACCCTGACCAGCAGTACTTGCGCCCAGTTCTGGAAGCAGACGTCGACTGCACAACATAGGTTGATATCTGCATTTGACACCAAGAAGGGCAGAATACATATGGCATTCGTCCAGGCACAGGTACCAGATCCAAAGGTGATCATCGATTATAAAAGGGCCACTTTCGAATTCCAGACGAAGGACGTGCATCCAGTCGACCAGATGGATCTGCACAAGAAGACAGGGGAAATGGTTTTCTATATGTTGGTGCATGCTTCCACTTCTGCGTCCAAATTGTAGGTGTCCCTGAACAATGTTCAAACACAATTGAATCTAGAGAAGATATTGTCCTTTGCCAAGGACAACAGAATCAAGACTCTGGAGGAGCTGGTCCTCAAGATCAGTTACGATCCCTCAAACGTGAAAGCAGCTGAGGAAATGATAAAGAAGAAGAATTTTGACATTGCCTCCTTGAGGAAACAACTGAAACTCCCACCCACAGAGGACTCGGAGGCGAAGGAGATAGCAGAGAAAGAAGGAGAGAAGGATGAAATTCTCAAGCTGCTCATGGAGCAGAATGCACAGCTTAAAGAAATGGAAGTTGAGATGGAGAAACTATTAAAGGAGAAAGAGAAACTAAAGCCAATGGAATTCATTCCATTTAGTGCTATTCCAATTTCAGGAGTGAGCACATCATCAATGACAGAAGTCCCATTCGCAACTCCATTGACATCCCAAGAGAAGACAACTGACCTAGCTAAGTCCATGGAAAAAATGAACCTGCAAGAAACAGAGATCAACAGGTTGAAAAAGGAGATTGAGAATCTTTAGGAACTCAAATATTCCTTTCAGACTAGCCTCTCCAAGGAAAAGCAGGTGACAGAGTAGCTCAAGCAGGAGCTACAACAGCTCCGGAAACAAACAGTGGCAGGAAAGACTTTAGCTGAGGTGAAAGAGAGTGTATGGAAAGACATCACTAAGTCCATGAACGAGATATGGCCCATGATCCAGATCATGTTTGAGTAGAATGAATTGGTCCAGAGGAGAAAATAGGCCATTGAGAAGACCAAACTAGAATTGGGAGACATGCCAACACAGGAAAATGAGATCATCAAGTTCCTCAATTCTAAGACCAGGGAAGAGATGGAAGAGCTGAAAATTGAAGACAAAACAGAGACCATCCTTGAGGTTAAAAGAGTTTTGACCAAGAGAGGATTAATGCTTCAGCTAGAAGAAAAGGCTCAGGCCATGGACCTAGGGGTACAAAGATTCTTTAGTAAGATTGAGGCTCTCCAGAAGAAAGGTCTACCTGGTCTGAAGGTAATTAATGACAAATTGATGACACTCCCAGATTACAAGAAGAGATTGGTTGATGTGTCTAAGGACAGTTCAAAGTTTGCAGGGATTCAAGGGAGAATCACCGGCAAGGCATTTCTATATGCCCTTTAGTGGGACATCAGCATCCAACATGAGATTCGATACATTTTCCTCACCAAGCCTACATTCGCCAAGTACACAGAGATGGACGAAGTGTATCGAAGGCTACTCAAAGTCAACGTGCTCAGTCATCTTAGATGGGAGGAACTCTGTGATCTGATCAATTAGTAGATGAGTTGTCCCAGTCCAGTCATTTGTCCAGTCATATGAGGTCGTGCAGAGGCTTCATCAATGGCCCACCTAGAAATCAGCGTGCGGTTACACCATGTCATCAAGCAGTTCCTAGATTTAGGAAATTTGTTAAATTAGTTAGGCTAAAAATAGATTTAGCACGTCCTAGCCATTTATGACAGGAACGTTTGTAATTTGAGTTATAAATACTTCACCTTTAGAAGTATTGAGGGTTGTTGATCTTCACACCCTGACGTTATTAGTCTGTAATATTTTTGAAGAGATCTTCCCTCTAATAAAAAGGAGGCACTTCTACAGGATTCTTGCGTGTATTCACTGGTGATGTTTTTCTCTCTAAGTTGAATGTTATTCTTTCTTTTTTATCATATTGCTTTCTAGATCAAATCTTCAGGAGTAACGAATGTTGCAGGATTTATCTCGTATACCTTGTTTCTGACTCTAAAGGTTTTAGTGTTTTATCTTATGGTGTTTTCAATAAAGAAATTCTTAACTACTTCTTTGTTGAAATTATCTTTCTCATCTTTTCTACTATTCATTATTTATGCTATTAAAGAATCCAGTGATTACATTATCTCGCCCTGTGAAAGTTTTTCCTTTGCGTTTCTGGTTCGGATTTCATATTTTATTAAAACACAGACCCCATAGCCCAATGGATGTGTAGACTATCTCAACCAATTTGAAAAACACTTTGACAATGAAATTGACCTATTTCTTTACCTAGCCTAATATCTAAAATTGGAAACATAGCTAAATCATATAGAGAGATCCCTCTCTGAAGTTGGAAGGGCTAGATCCTAGCTTCAAAAGTGGTTGGATAAAGTTACCTTAGTAGATTTCTTCTGCTGTCAACCTCTAGGAAATTTACCAAGTTCTAACAAGTCCCTGCTTCAATCAAGATTTGTTGGTGCTTTTTTGTCAGGTCTTAAAAATTAAAAGAGAGGAGAAAATGACAATCAATTACTATCATTTCACTGATCAGGGTTGAGTTTCAAAAGCACTTCCATATATTTATCAATGAAAAGAGGGAGATATTATAGCTACAATTGATGGGAAAGTGGTATGTGGATTCCATAAACCTAGAATATTATGGAATCCACATACCCTTTTCCATAGAATATACTAACTAGATCCAAAAGCCAAAGACATGAAATATGGTACTACACATATTATAATATATTATCAAGGAAAAAACAAGCTAAATGAAATTTGGACATTTGAAAACAAAATTACAAGTTAAATGAGTACATCAATAAAAAATAACATACTAACCTTGCAAGTTCAAAATCCGAGCTATGTAGATCGAGAATTGGATTTGTTCAACCAGTGGGTGACAGAAATAAAAAATAAAAAATAAAAAGCTTGAAAAAAAGTCAAGAACAGTGTCTCAACTATAGCAATTGTGTCGCAAAGTCTCTTAAAGTCACGTATATATAGATAAAATAGTCAACTAGCCATTAACACCGACCAATGAGATAAGAAAAATTTGCGTCGCTATTGCCAGGAAAGTTAGTCGCTATAGTGACAAAAATCCTGACTAGGTTTAACTAATATTTTCATCGATATTGTGACGAAAATTCGTGGCAATATCGACAAAAATCCCACCCTGTTTAAAAAAAATATGAAAATAGTTGAAGCATGGAAAATTCTTATGGAATAATCTGCCCATATGTAGTAGTGAAAGGGGGAGATTGCCAAACAGTTGGCTTTGGTTTATGGAAATTTGGTATCGATTTTTGGTTGTCATTGATGTAAACCATTGGAGAGTGATATTGTATATTTATTTCAACCCTAAGTGATTGATCTCAACCCTTGGAGAAAGTTTGGTAGTGAATCCTAGTAGCACACAGGTTTGGGTAATGGACCCATGGTTGTTTCATGTATAATGGTATGATATTTAATATATTTGAAGGTAATACTATTCTATATGGACATTACATGTCATTCCATTTCCATTGGTATTTGGAACGCCACATAACCCCTCACGGTTAGAGAGTTATGGCCATGAGAAGTTGAAGAACCCAGGTTTGGGTAATGGACCCAAGTTTGTTTGATGGGTAATGGTATGCGTTTTGATATATTTGTAGGCAAGATTCTATATGGATAGTACATGTCATGTCATTTTAAGTGGTATGTGGAATGTCACATAACTCCTCACGGTTAGAGAGTTATGTCCATGTGAAGTTGGAGAACCCTCATGAGTCAACTAGAAGCCCCAAAAGGTCAAAGTAGTCAAAGTGGTTTAAGATATTTTAGAAGGTAAATTATAAAGTGAAGTGATGAGTGTACTATAATTCAAAGTGATTACAAAATAAATTATTTAAATAATAAATTTAATGGATAAATTACTAAGTTGACAAGTGGTTAGAAGTGGGTTAACCCTAAAATTATGAAAGTGGGTTAAGATGGTTAAAAGGTAACCCCTTGAGGAAGCTACATGAAAGTATAAATAAGAGGAAAGGATCTCTCATTTTAATCACACTTGAGAATATTGAATATCTACAGGTGATTGAGGTAACCAAAGGATATCTAAGCTAAATTTCAAAGGGAAGGTGAAGTAAAGAAGGTTGAAATTCAAGGGAGGATAAATTATTTTGATGATGCTTTCTAAGGTATGTTATTTACATGTCATCTCACCATTTTCGCAATAAATTTTTTTCTAGAATGATTTAGACTGTGAAATTGGGAGGCCATTGAGGAAACATATCCAAGTATTTTTGGTACAAATTTAAGCTTATGGGTCGTTGTATTTTTGGAGTTACTTGTCGTGGAAATAGGGTTTGTGGCTAGTCCTAAAACTTGTCTAAAACAAGTGTTTCAAGTAAAAACGTCATAAATTCTTCATAACAAATCCAAATTTAGTAAGACCAAATGTATTGGTTAGAGTAAAATCTGTAGTGTTATGTGTACAATTTTAAGATCCATACAATAAATATTTTGTGTGGGGCACACTCTACAAGTTCACTCTCTAGAATAAGCCAGAATTCAACAAGGTATGCTATTTTTTCTATAACTCCTTTTCTGAGAGGTTCCAAGTAGTGAAGTCTGTAGGAATTGCATAAAAGACACTGAAGAATATTTTGTACCATTTTCATATCTTTATTCATTATAGGTACATATTTATGATTATTCCATGTTAGGGTTGTTGACTAATCCAAAAATAGTCATGTCAGACTAAAGTAAAATTTGATGAAAATGCTAGTCTCTTGTTGTTGTTGAATTCTAGTCTAGGAAGGTTTGAAGGTATGTGATCATATACATGAGGTCTATTACAGAGTTACAAATCAGATTTGGATGATAAAATTGATGAGGGCTTTTGGTTGAGGTACATGTTGGATACATGGTTGAGACAAATAGTTGATGAGTTGGAAAATACATGAGGTGTATAGTTGATGATGTTGGTACATCTTGATGAGTCATAGTTTATGAGTAGTCGATACATGATTGGTACATACTTGTTACATGGTTGGATGCACTTGTTTATGGTACGGGCTGATTACAAGTTGTTTGGTACATGTTGGTGCATGGTTGATGCACTTGTTTATGGTACATGTTGATTACAGGTTGAGGTATAGGTTGATACATGGTTTAGGTTATTGGTACAATTTGTTTGGTGCAAGTTGATTGGTACATGTTTACATCAATATATCTCATAGTGATAATGTGACAGTGGTTCCACCATTCTACTTCTATGTCAGGGAAGTTGGACGGGGCAAGGATAGGTGGTTGTAGTCACCTTCCAGTTGCAGTCGAAGAACATAGGGGGTCATAGCCTCGTTCTGGTTGTAGCCAGAGAATTGGGGAGTTGGAGATTCCTTCAAGTTGCAGCCTAAGAAATTAGGGGGTTGGAGCCTCCTTCCAGTTGCAGCTGGAAAACAAAGGAATTTGGTGCTTCCAATGAATGTAATTCTTAAAGACATATAAGAAAAATCATTTCATGGTTTTCTCCCGCTTTTGGTTTCCACATGAAAACACTGGTGTACTGTGTATGTGTATGATTTCTCATTTGTTCATTGTTTATTTACTCTACAACTATTGGATGATAATGCTACATTGATATAAAACTTGAGTATTGTGGTTACAAAGGATTGAATTTCTCTATTACCGATTCACCCCCCTTCTCAGTAATCCAACACAATGTATACTTGTTTTATAGATAAAATGTAGAATATTTAAGGAAGGAACATATTATGTTTTATATATTCAAAAGAATTTGAGGAAAAGGATCACCTTGATTGACTACAATAACATGAATATTAATTAGGACTCCCTAAGTATTCCTATCCATAAGTGTTTCATCACATTCTATCAAGATAAATGAACCACATTACTCCATGGTCCTATGATTGTTTCCTATTTCCAACATATTTGGATCTATTCCACAGAAAGTAGAAGACAACAATGGTGAAGAGTTTCAAATGAGAAAAGGAATCATATGTCTACTTGAAAAATATGAAATAAATTATTTGATAGGACATTATAGGATTATGGAAAGTTTCACCATTTCATCCACATATGCCACCATAAGCTCCAAATTCATTTTTTTGAACCTTCATGGCATATAACACTGTAAAAAACATGGAAAATGGAACTTAATTTTAGCTAATATTTAGAGATCTTGAAATTCAAATTTTCATCTATGAAAGTCACTTAGAAGCTATGCCTTTCCCAATTTTCCTCAATGTCTCATGTTGTTCTCGAATTACTTCTAATTCTTGAGTCTAAGTGGTTGGAATATCCACTTCCCTAAAGAAAAAGCATGCATGCTTCATCCATTGTAAGCCAACCATATTTCCAAAACACTTTGAGAAAGAAGGCCCACCTAGCATTCACACAAGGAATAGAATATTGGCCAACCAATTCTAAAATATGCATCCCACATCTATGGGTTCCTATTTATCTACATTAAAAATTTTACCTTGATGTTTCATATTTAAAATTTTAAAGCCTCAAAGTTGCATGTTTTGTTCTTGGGATTTGATGAAGAGATGCATCCAAGACACGAAATTCCTAGCAATTACACTCTAATGCATTGTGACATAACTGTTGAGTTAACATTGGTAGTCTCTCAAACCATCAACAAGGCTCAGGTTTTGTATTCATGAGTTTTTAAGACATTGTCCAATCCTGAAACGTATGTTTTGGATTTTACCATAATGTGGGAGAAAAAATTTCACTGATCTCATTATTCAACAGAGCAGGTTAGGGGAGATCTTAGTTTCTATATTTTTATGTAACCCTTAAAAAACTCCAATGGATATTAAAAAACTGTAGCTGCAAACCTAGATGTTTTGCACCCTCAAACTATTTATCTACATTGATGTATTTGCGGCCTCAAATATTTAACAAAAATGAAATCTGTACATTTATGCTTCATATATATCAATTTAAAATTGTTAAGCCTCAAAGATGCATGTTCTTTTCCTGAGAGTTGATGAAGAGATCCATCCCATAGGCTGAGTTTCCATCCATGGCATGTGGGTATAGTTTCCATCTAGGATGGATGGCAACTCGGCCTATGGGATGGATCTCTTCATCAACTCCTAGGAAAAGAACATGCACCTTTGAGGATTCACAATTTTAAATTGGTATATATGAAGCATCAAGGTACATATCTCATTGTATTTAAATAGTTTGAGCGTGAAAATATATCAATGTAGATAAATAGTTTGAGGGTGAAAAACATCCAAGTTTGTAGAAGCATTATTTTTTTTTTATCTCTGTTGGTTGTTTTTAAGAGTTACACACAAATACAGACACTAATATCTCCCCTAACTTGCTATATTGAATAATGAGATCACTAGATTTTTTTATGCCACATTATGGTGAAAGCCCATAGGCTGAGTTGTCATCCATCCTAGATGGAAACTATGCCCGGAGGCCTATGGGAAGATTTTCCATCTAGGATGGGTGGAAAATATGACCATAATTCAATTCATACATGTTTTGAGCAATGTTTAGATGGTTAAATGTAAATATGACTTGAGTATCTCCTCATCATTTTCATAGTGGACTTGAATTTTGGAACCCTAGAGTCAACTCTACCTACAACCTTATAGGATGGAAAAAATTCCCACAAGCCTGTGGGAAATTTTCCATCTAGGATGAGTGGAAACTCTGCCCATGGTCTTGTGGGAAGAGTTTCCATGTAGAATGAATGGAAACTTTACCCACAGTCCTATGGGCAGATTTTCCATCCTACAAGTTTGTAGGAAGAGTTGACTCTAGGGTTCCAAAACTCGATCCACTATGAAAATGATGAGGATATAATCAAGTCATGTTTACATTTAACAATCCAAACATTGCTTAAAACATGTATGAATTGAATTGTATTTTATGCAACAATGAAACTAAAATCATAGGGGAAAAATGATCTTAACAATGATAGTATCGAAAGACACCATTTTTTGGAAATTTATGGTGCTTGAGATATAAAAGTGTCCAACGACACTATCTGATACATATTATTCTCAAATAATAAGGCCACATATGAATATAACTAAAGTGAAATAAACATATCGATTTCATAAAAATGAAATGATAACATACAATGTGTTGTACAAAAATAACACAATGTTCCATTAGTCCCATTGAATATAGGCCACTGAAGACTAGTTCTCACATTTTTTCTTTTTACTTTGTCTCCTTATCACAAAAACAGTTCTTTTACTTTGTGTTAGTTCTTTCGGTGGTTTATTTGAAATAAATACATCCTTTGTTTCAAGTGTAGCACTGATTTTCTCTTGATCATTTCATTTACAATAAAAAAAAATTTAATGAAATTTTATCATAATAGAAAAAGAATTAAGTTAAGATACATAAAAAAAAAACAATATTAATCTTAAAGACTTGATGTCGATAAGTACCATATAACTCACTAGTAAATGGTTTGGAAAAACTCACTAGTATATGGAACAACATTTTGGTGTGTCTCAGTAGTAGTGCTTCGTGAAGGGGAAAACAATGGTGCTTGAAATATTTCCCCTTATTATAGGATATTCCATACCAATGTGATTCAATGTAGGACTCTTTGCCATATTTTCTTATTGGCCTTGAACGAGCAAGAAATTTACTTTGCAAGAATGAACATGAAAAGGTAAAACTTGAAATTGTTTAAGATCTAAAATGAAAATCAAATGGATACCATTTATACGTAAAAGTGACTTACAGTTGGTTGTGTAGTTACTGATCTTTTAGATTTCACCCATGACTTAAACAATTGTTTCACTTGATGAGGAGTGACATTAGAGAAATGGGAGGCTATCTCTGTTGCGGTATCCATATAAATTGTAGTCAAACACTTTTCATATTCAAGACGAAGTTGGTTTTTAATAATTGGAGGGACAAATTTTCTTTGTTTTTGTTTCTGTAAGATACCTTATGATCTCATCACTAGATTAAAACAAATTCCTTCATCTCATTAACAAGACACATTTTATCATGGTCAAATGTGTTTTGATAATCCATACCAATGCAACCTGGTGAAAACCACCCCCTTCACTCCTGTCAAAGAAGGTTCATCGCAACCTCTTGGTCTATGATAGTTCAAATCATCGAATTGAATAATTTTTTGGGATCCCGATGGAACCTATTTACCTTGGCACAAGCCCTTTTTCACTTCCCCAACACCCATGATGTGGCACCTGCGGACCCTCTCCTTGAGATTTTCAACTCCAACGCTAACGATGCTAGCTCCCTATGCTATCATTTCTTTCTGATGTGACCACAGACTACGACCATGGGAAAAATTCCTTTGCAATCTCATGCTTTGGAATTTTTGTGAGCTACCTTCCCCTTTCCTGGATTCCTAAATCGGTGAATACTCTGGGACCAGATCTATGTTCCATGTTCCTTTCACGATTGATGGCTGCGATTGAATCATGAGTTTAGACTTCAGGAGTCCTTTCTCCTCTCGATGTGTGAATCAACAAGATGTCAATCCCGCTCCATGTATCCTCCTCGATGGATGATTAATATTTACTTCGGCTCTCAACTCTTCGGGAATTATTGTCGACTTTTCATTGAAGGGTTCCTCCTTCAAAATACACGACTCTCTACCATGTGCTCTTCCAGATCCATTGAACTGGATTTACTTCACTCTTCGTGACCTCATGAAGACTCTTGTTTTCTCCTAACAAACCTTTTGAAGCTCCTTCTCTCAAACTTCTCAATATCCTACCACCTATCTTCTCCTCGATGATGGATGACTTCTTCGTCTTTGGGACTTTGGAAATTCCTTGACTCCTTTGCACACTTAGCGTAATTTTCACCATTCAAGACTTAGGTTGTTCTTGAGGGATTTATGCACTCCTTGTAGAAATCTATGCAACTCTCCTGCGAATTTTCTCGACTTGAGAACCTCCAAAGTTCCAAGTTCCGCTATGAGATTATCGTGCCCTCTTGGCATCTTCTCTCTCTACTTCCTTAGATTATAAGGTGAACTCACCACACCTTAGGTGCACTCCTTTCAGTTGGCTCAACTCTTTGACAACCTCTCCCTTAGCCTTGTGAAAAGGTCTAAGGCATATCCTTTCCTTTGTTGACATACTTCTTGCAAAGTCTTCCTTCACTAGAATATTCAGCAATTTTGAGATCCTCCAACACCTTCAACCATGTTTCTTCTATGTATGCTCCCACTAGCTTGATGCCCTCCTGGTAGAGTGTTCCAGAGTTTTTAGTAACTCTGGACTGTGCTTCTCTCCACACAGTCTTTCTTTTCAAGGAAATTAACCTCCTTGAAATTTCTCCCTGAGTCTATGAATTAATCTGGTGTGCCCTCTTGGCAGCTTCTCTTCTAACTCCACTGAGTTCAGACATGCACTCCTTGCATCGACTTACATATTTTTCTTTCTCTGTCGTGCACTCCTTGCACTTATCCTAGAGAACTCGATTTAACTCAATTCACTCGCGGATATAAACCAGTATCTCTATCCTTGCAAACAATTTCTAACATTCATATACAATTCACAAACATGTAAAATAAATTCATAACACAACATCCATTTAACAGAAATATAAAATAGGAAAAACCGTCATTTTTTGTTAATGGTGGAATGCCAAATTAAAATGGTGGAGTCTGAGATCCAACTAAGTCTCGTCTCTTATCAAACTCTCACCTACCAACATATCCAACCCAACTTCTACTTTTCTTATAATATAATTATTTATACAAGAGGGACTCAATGAGCTTCCCTCACAAACTAATTTAGTGGTGTCAAATCACCATTCAAACATCTATCTAATGGATAGATTAAAATGATGGAAATATGATCCAAATCAGATGGAGATCTATTATGTTGTTAGCCTATTAATGGTGACCTTATCTCCAACTTGTGTGAAATCAAGATCTGGCTCTTCCATCTTGTCTTCAATTAATTCATGGATCACACCTTGGATTCTCGAGGAAAAAATGAGAGGGTGGCGCCTCTCCTTCCTTGAAGATGCACCATGCATGTAAATGAGTTGGTGCGTGTTGAGGTGGAGAGATTCTCCTACATCATACTCCACAATGGAAAAAATCATGAGCTCCTACTCATGAACCTCCCAACATGGTTGAAATCTACCTCGATCCCAAACTTTCTCCTGGAGTTGTCTCTCGACTCCTCTGCTTCTGCTCATGGATCATCCTCATTGCTCGTGAAAGTTTCCTTTCTTTTAGCTTCCTCATGTTGACCAGTTCCTCTGCCAAATCCGACATCATCTTCCTTACCTCTTCGATCACCTCATCCAACTACTCCATCGGTTGGTTATTTTGTTGCAGACTAGCTCGTTGCACTCCCTCCTTATCGATGGTAAAATCACATTGAATTCCCAAGACATCTTCTTCCCTTGTGGACTTATCTTACCACTCTACTACAATATTCACTCTTGTATGCTCCTCATAAATAAACAACTTCTTAGCTATCACTCCTCTTGACAAATTCACTCATGTCAATCCTTCATCTATTCCCATTCTAGCTTCATCTAGATGCTCTTCATGTTGGTGTAATCCTTCATCTTCTTCCAACTTATCTTGTTGGATATGCATGCCTTGCATTTCCTCTCTCCTCTCAAGAGATTTAAATTCTTCACATAGATCAACAAATTCTATGGTGTTTGCTTCTTCTTTTGTTGCAGACCCCAGTGCTGCAGTCATCTCCTATTCAACTTCCTGGTTGAAAACGTTGAGAGATTTTGTTGAATTATCTTCTTCTTCTATGGGGACATACATCAATATCTGTTCCTTTCTCCCATGACAATATCTACTGGTTGTCTTCCTGTTGTGCTGCAACATCTATGCTAGCCTCTCCTCTACCGCTTGGTAGGAATATCTTGACTCCGCCAATGATCAGAACGTTCCTATAATTCTTCTCCTCTATGATGAAAGTTTTTAAATTCTCATCATCTTCATTCATGTGGCTTGCAGTTCCACATGAATCTCCACCTGAGTGAGGTATTTCTTCTACTTCCTCTTCATCTATCAACCTCTTCAGATGACACAAAATATCTATTGATTTCACCCCTTCTCCCTTTCCCACCTAGAAATCTAGGATGTCTCCTTTGCCCACCTGGTGGTTCATGATATCCACTGATCCCTTCTCATTTCCCACTTGGAAATCTATGAGACACTTTCCAGATGTCTTTCCCTTATGATTGAGTTTTTTATCATGCCTCAAACACCTCTTTAAAATCTATTGTTGCCTCCTGGCCAACAAATTTTGAACAGGCCAACTGATTGTTCTCTTCAAAGACCATTCATACCTCCAGTGAACCTTTGATTCATGTTGCATCTTAAATGCAAGCCTCTCCATCTGTGCTCGAATTTCACTAAGCTCCTTTTCCATCTCCATTCTTCTCTTTTGCGAGTGGACTTCTCTTCGACCACATCTCTGACCTTTGATGGCCATTTTTCTTTGTCTACAACCCACCTGGTTGTTTACCATCTGATGTGTGCCTTGCAATGGATCCAAAAAAGCATTGCACCATGTCTCCCTAGCTTACAGAAATCAATTATGCACCAGTTCCTTTGTCTCTTTCTCCCCGACTGAGAGAAATCAAGATTTGATACCACTCCCGGTGAAAACCACCCCCTTCACTCCTATCAAAGAGGGGTCACCTCGACCTCCTGGTCTAGAATCATTCAAATCATCAAACTCAATGGTTCATCGGGTTCCTGATGGAACTGATTTACCTTGGCACGGACCCTTTTTCACTTCCCCGACACCTGCGATGTGGCACCTGCGGACCCTCTCCCTTCACTTTTCAACTCCAACACCAATGTTGTTAGATCCCCATGCTAGAATTTATTTCTGATGTGACCACAAACTACGACCGTGGGCCAACTTCCTTCACGATCTCGTACTTTGGAATTTCGTTGAGCTACCTTCCCCTTTCCATGATTCTCGAATCTGAGAATACTCTGGGACCAGATCTACGGTCCACGTTCCTTTCATGATCGACAGCTACGATCGAATTGTGAGTTCAGATTTCGTGAGTCCTTTCTCCTCTCAACTCTATTTTTCTTGACTTATGAATCAGTGAGATGTCGATCCCGCTCCATGTATCCTCCTTGATGGACGGCTAAGATTTACTTTGGCACTCATCTTTTCGAGACTTCTTGTCGACTTTTCTCCAAAGGGTTCCTCCTTCGGAATACACAACTCTTTTCCACGTGATCTTCCAGATACAATCGACTGGATTTACTTCGATCTTTGCAACCTCGTGAAGACTCTTGTTTTCTCCCAACAAACCTTATGAAGCTCCTACTCCCTAACTTCTCGATATCCTTCTACCTGTCTTCTCCTCAACGATGGATGACTTCTCCATCTTAGAGACTTCGAAAATTCCTTGAATCTTTTCACACTTAGCGTAATTTTCACCCTTCGAGACTTAGGTTGTTCTCGAGGTATTTCTACACTACTTGCATAAATCTATGCAACTCTCCTACGACTTTTCTCAACTTGATAACCTCCAAGGTTCCAAGTTCCTCTGCAAGCTTCTCTTTCCCTCCTGGCAGCTTCTCACTCTGCTTCCTGATCTTATAAGGTGAACTCACCACACCTTAGGTTCACTCCTTGCACTTGGCTCAACTCTTCAATGACCTCTCCCTTAGCCTTGTGAAAAGGTCTAAGGAATCTCCTTTCCTTTGTCGATGCACTCCTTCCAAATCCTTCCTTCACCAGAATATTAAGCAATTATGGGATCCTCCAACACCTTCAACCATGTTTCTTTTGTGTATTCTCCCACTAGCTCAATGCCCTCCTGGAAAAATGTTCCATAGTGTTCAATAACTCTAGACTATGATTCTCTCCACACAGTCTTTCTTTTCAAAGAACTTAATTTCCTTGAAATTTCTCCCTAAGTCTATGAATTAATCTAGTGTGCCCTCCTAACATTTTCTCTTCTGACTCCACTGAGTTCATACACACACTCCTTGCGTTGGCTTACAGATTTTTCTTGCTCTGTCACGCACTCCTTGCACTTATCCTAGAGAACTCGACTTAACTAAACTCACTCACGAATAGAAACCAGTATCTCTATCCTTCTAGATGATTTCTAACATTCATCTACAATTCACAAACATGTAAAATCCATTCATAACACAACATCCATTGAACAGAAAGATAAAACAGGAAAAACCATCATTTTCTATTAATGGTGGAATGCCAAATTACAATGGTGGAGTCTGAGTTGCAACTGAGTCTCAGCTCTCATCAACCTCTCACCTACCAACCTATCCAACCCAACCTCTACTTTTATTACAATACAATTATTTATACAAGAGGGATTCAATGAGCTTCCCTCGCAATATAATTTAGTGGTGTCAAATCACCATTCAAACACCTATCTAATGGACATATCATGATGATAGAAATATGCTCCAAATTGGATGTAGATCCATGATGTCGTCAGCCTATTAATGGAGATCTTATCTCTAGCTTGTGCGAAAGAACGATCTGGCTCTTCCATCTTATCTTCAATTAATGCTTGGATCACGCCTTGGATTCTCGAGGAAAAAATGAGAGGGTGGCACCTCTCCTTCCTTGAAGGTGCACTACGCATGTAAATGAGTTGGTGCATGTTGAGGTGGAGTGATGCTCCTGCATCACAACCTCTTTGTGCTCCTTGATTAGTATTCAAATTTTTCATCTCCCTGTGTTTATGTTCTATTACCTCATTTCTTAAACAACCCAAGGTATGAGGATGGAAAGCCTTAGTTATCTGAAGAGCATTTTCCACTTGAATATGCATGTAAGTAACCATCTCATCTCCTACACAAAAGGAACACAACCAAATCCACTCACTTGCAAGTTGTATTACCATGCAATGAATGCTCCACATGTTGAGTAAAATTTAGAATCAACTGTAACACCCTGTTTCCCCCAGCTTCTAAATATAACTGGACTAGCCAAGAACTATGTAAAACTCATAAATGTGAATATGTGATGTAAATGGACCTTGAGGAAGAGGTCAATGAATGTGAATAACATTTTGAATTTATTGCAGGACTGTTGAGACGGGATGTGCGGAAAAAGAGACCATGATGGCGGTGGAGGGCACCTGGAAAGGTGGCGTTAACTCCCAAATAGAATTAATACCATATTTGGACTCCACTGGCCCAAAGAACCAAAAGCGGCTCGTTGGCCCTGAAATTAATGCCTTGCAGGCTGGTAGGTTGATGGCTTAGTGAGGGATGGGGAGGTAAACTGCCTATCCGTAGAGCCATCAGGCCTAATCAGTTTGAGGGTAATTGCGCCACACACAACCTCGCAAGAGGATAATGCG
This sequence comes from Picea engelmannii, assembly GCA_009831015.1. Lineage (NCBI taxonomy): Eukaryota > Viridiplantae > Streptophyta > Pinopsida > Pinales > Pinaceae > Picea > Picea engelmannii. The sequence goes on from ML794590.1 coordinate 47,594, forward strand.
TGGGGAAGAAGCGATTGGGAAGGGAGACATGAGGGGAACTCTGGCATTACACAGAGTGAGTGATAGCAGAGAGGAAGGATTGCAACCTTCACTCCTGGTCACTGGCAGACAGAGAGATGCAACCTCACAGCATCATGGTCTCAGCTCAGGGGTGGCTAGTGGTAAATCCACTAGGAGTCGCTACACCTATGGTTGGTGGAAACGAGCACCCCTCTCGGTAGTTTCACTCACTTATGGCATTATTTCTGATAAGTGTTTTACATATTGCATCTTGAAATTCATATACTGACATATATTCTCATAGAACTGTGAAATTGTGAACGATTACTGTATTAGTATGTCCATGCAAAATTTGATAAGAAATAATAGATATATGCTTATAACAGAAAGACCACGTATGGCTTATGTTGATAAATGAATTTAATTATGCATGAGTTAAACCAAGTCAGACTTCCAGTCCATCCTAGGGAATTTGCTTCCCCTTGTCTGTCTCCTGGAATGCCTTGGAATAGATCTCTTCATAGAGACTTTCCCTCCTTGGAAAGGTTCACCAAGAACCTGGAAAAAGGACTTGAATGTGCAAGTCTTAACAACCCTATACAAGGAGGGATGAACCTCTTAAAATCCTGAAGTAGCAGCATAGAGATAAGCATCAATCGACGGACAAGATCCCGTCGAAATATTCCCGGGTCATTCACCACCGTTAGACTGATGAAAGAAACAAGGGCATTACATAACTTGCCCCTTTTCCCTTTATCTTCGTGAATAGTGAGGAAATCAGGATCGTAGACCCCCAAGGTCCATGAGAACATTTGGATCGTTGATCTTTTCACATCCACGAAGTAGTGGAATAAGGCGCGAGGTGGGACAGATTTGAACCATCAGATCGGCTGGAGAAGGAGACCTGGACTGTTGGTTTCTACGTCTGGGGTGCACCAGAGTAAGAATATAGAAGGGGGAGATCGACAGCCGTTGGATCTCATTTAGAAATCCTGTTAGCCATTGGATCGGGTTAAGATGCTTGGAGTTTAGTCTCTGGAGTGTGCACAAGAAGAATGGATCTAGACCGTTAGATCTTGGTCCAATTACCCGTCAGTTGTCAGATCAGACGGGAGGTGCACGGGGTTTAACCCTTCTCACGCTAGGCAGAAGTCCCGACCATCATCGGGATATAGGGGATCTTGGTGAAAAGAAGTTTGGGCATTTTGGATTCGCGAAGTCCAAAACCCAGACAAGAAGGAGGAAAGTTCTGTTGTGTGGGGGATAGCTGTCAACATGGCAGAGAATCGGGATTCGAGGGATCGACAGTTCCGTGGGTAAATTTTTTTCGACATTTGAAACCTCGAACCCCGAGGGATATCAGGGACTGTTGATCCAGTAGACGATCATGACCGTTGATTAGGCTAAAGGCGGACAGGAGTTTCTAGCTGTCATCATAGCAGGGAGTCAAGATTCGAGGGATCGCGAATCCTGAGGACGATTTCATCTTGGAATTGAAAACCCCGAAGCCCCGATAGGTGGTATGACTGCGGTCATATAGAGGAGGTCACGTGGACCAAGAGTCTAGCCTGGAGGGCTAACGGAAATTGGAGCTCATCGGGAATCGCAGAATCGGGATTCCTATTGACAAGAGTTCAGGATTTCCCATGGAGGAAACCCTGGAGTAGATCTGAGCCATCTGATTGATGGAGGCCACGTATCAAGAGATTAACCACCTCAGGAAACTGGGGATCGAGGATTTGGGGGTGCTGTGATCGAGAGTCTGGATCCTCATGAAGATAAACCCCGATGAACGGACGAGATTCTTCCAAAGGATCTCAAGATCAGTAATGACCATTAGATGTAGCAATGAGATGTCAACTTAAGCCAGGACAAGAATATGCTTTAGGATAAGCGGCAAGCAGATCTGGACAGCCAGAGTCCACTCGTCTAGATCTACAGTTGAGGTTCCATTCCGGAGCCCCCTTACCGTTCTACCTTTAGCAGTAGG
>ML794590.1:49612-67499 GCA_009831015.1 Picea engelmannii
GATCCAGAATTGGACGCGCAACTGTCGAATGGTCGATATTAACTCATCATAATCAACGGTGCTCAAGTGGATTCTGGACCCCCCTTTCCATTCTGCCTTTAAGGGGGAGGGGTCTGGAATAGTGTGGCGTGTGAAGTGGGGCCCCTCCTTTCATGTCGACCATCGTGTCACATTTCCCTCTCTGCCACCTGTATTCCACCCTACCACGCAATGGCGCCATTTCCCACTGGTGGTTCTTTACCCCATTGAGGTTTGTTCCTATTGGCCATTTGCTAACCCTATAACGATTCACCCCATTGGTCGCTCACTAACCTTGTCGGGGTTCAACGGTTGCAGATTCAAATGTTTAGACATTACTGTAGCGCCGAGGTGCGAAATACAAATAGGCACTGCGTTCAAATTGGACCGTGAACATGACCCACGATCACATGGGAATGGAGAAGAAGAGAGAAAGAGCTAGCTTACGTTGGGCCTCCATGGTTAATTAGGGGTTCGAGTCCAGCAGAAGACCAGAAAAATCTGATTTAGGTAGTGGGTATGTTACAAAGTGGTATTAGAGCATGGTTACAACACTCAGCCTGATTGGGTTCATGCACGAGTCGCACATAAACTCCGTTCGAAGCACTCCTATGAGGAGTAACCCTCTAACTTGACTCTCTTGTCCAGGATTAAAAACTTGAAAAATGAGAACCCGACTGTGTATGCATGTGAAAGGGTTATAAATTATGTGAAAATTATAAAAATGTATTTAACCCTTGATTAATATCCAACGTTTTATTTTTCCACTCTAGTGGACGATCAACCGCGGGAATCTACAGATGCAGAGTATGGTTACTCGCCAAGAGGTGGGAGAAGGCTCCCACAACAGAGACAAAGAGTCTGACAAAAGAAGAGCAATAGGAACCCCTCCAGACCTAGCTGAGACTGTGAGGAGTCTCATGGTTGAATTGCAAAGCTGCAAGGCTGATAATGAAAGGATGATGAAAGAACAAGAAAATAAAACCAAAATTAATGCAGTTTTACTGCAGAGCTTATCTGACCTACAACGACAAATGAAGCATGAACCTGAGATGCAGAATCATGGTTGTATCAGTGGCCATACTAAGAGAAGCACGTCAAGAAAGGTCCACCCTAGAGGTAAAGGACCAGTGCCAGACGATTCCACTGAGAAGGAAGCTGGCGATTCATAAGGTTCTTCCAGCAACAGGACCAGTTCCTATTCTCAAATAAAACAGAAGAAGCAAAAGACTTCCAAGAGTCATAAATTTGAGGAATTCAAAAAGGCCAAACCTCCCTCCCTCGATTGTGAGATAAAGAAGGGAGAGGAAGTTGAGGCTTGGCTACTTGGACTGAATAAATATTTCAGAGTCCATGATTTTTTAGAGAATTTGAAGGCCTGAGTGGCCAATTTCAATCCAAATGGAAAGGATTCCATCTAGTGGGAAGACCTTAAGAATATGAAGGGGGTCCATGAGGAGGATCTATCTTGGAAACGGTTTGAGAAGTACTTTTGGAAGAAGTATTTGTCGGAAAGATATTTTGACAAGAAGGCTAAAGAGTTCTATGAACTCAAACTGGGACAACTTACTATGGAGGAATATGTCAACAAATTCCTCGACTTATTGAGATATGTACCCTACATCAAAGCAGAGAAGGTGAAGGCACAACGCTTCATCAGTGGGCTACCCAAGGAATACCGAAATCGAATCGAATTCGATGAGCCAAAAACCTTAGAAGACACTATACGAAAGGAAACATATTTTCATGAACAATATGGACATCGGGCAGAGTCTCATGGAGACTGGAAACAAAAGAGTGGGTTGAGATTTCAGAAAAAGGGGAGCAAATCCTTGGGATTTAAAAACTACAAAAAGAACCCCAGAATGAACTTACCAACCCGGAGTGTACTCCAGCAGAACTTTCCCTTGGTGGACGGAAATAAAACTTCTGGACCTATACCAGTAAAGACTAATAACCCAAATAAAGAACCTCTGAAATGTTTGGATTGCAGAGAAGAGCATCTCCGGAGAGACTATCCACACCGACAACAGAACAGTCAGAAAATTTATAACATGCAGGAAGCTACCACAGTCAATGATGTGGCAAGGAGTGTGTCGCAGATTTATGCAGCCTTGGATAATAACCAAGATGACCACCAAGCTTCAGTGGTGGAAATAGAAGGTATGATTTTCAACCATCTAGTGTCTCTTTTGATTGACCCTGGTTCAAATTTGAGTTATATAGCCCCTAGAGTTGTTGATAAGTGTAAACTACAGCCACAGAAAAAAACTAAACCATGGTTGGTACAGTTAGCCACTGGCACCAAAAGAAAGGTAGTAGAGGTCATACTAGCCTGCCAAATAATGTTGTGTGAATTCCCCACCCAAGCAACCCTTAATGTATTACCCCTGGGATCATACGACCTGTTGATTGGTATAGACTGGTTGGCCGCCCATAAAGCCAAACTGGACTGTTACCATAAAACCTTAGAATGTGTGAGCAAAGAAGGAAAAAGGATAACCCTCCAAGGGATATGAAAATCGGTCTCGGTGAGACAATTATCAGCCTTGCAAATGAGAAAGTATTGCCAAAAGGGATGTCCCCTATATGCAATACATGTGTTGAAAACCATCGAAGGCGCTAAACCAAGCCCGGATGATCACCCTATCCTGAGAGAATACAGAGATGTGTTCCCGAAAGAGGTATCGAGTCTACCTCCGAGAAGAGACATTGAATTCTCGATAGAGCTCACACTAGGAGTGGTACCGGTGTCCAGAACACCCTACCGGATGAGCACACATGAGTTAGTTGAACTCAAATTGCAGTTGAAAGAAATGATGGACAAGGGTTATATTCGACCCAGCATGTCCCCATGGGGAGAACCGATCTTGTTTTTGAAAAAGAAGGATGGCATCGTTAGACTGTGCATATATTACAAACAACTCAACAAAGTAACCATAAAGAACAAATACCCCTTGCCCAGGATCGATGATCTATTCGACCAGTTGGGAGGCACGTCTATTTTCTCAAAGATTGACTTGAGGTTGGGATACCATCAAGTCCAAATTAAGGGTGAAGACATCCATAAAACCGCTTTCCGGACACGGTATGGTCACTATGAGTTTGTGGTAGTTCCATTCGGGTTAACCAATGCCCCTGCCACTTTCATGTGCTTAATGAAAAATGTACTCAGTAAATTTCTAGATAAATTTGTACTAGTTTTTATTGATGACCTTTTAATCTACTCTAAGAATAGAGAAGAACATGAAAAACATCTTAGACTTGTGCTGCAAGTGCTAAGAGAGCATCAACTCTATGCCAAATTCAGTAAATGTGACTTCTTTCAGAAGAAAATACACTACTTGGGACATGTTCTGTCCGAGGAAGGGGTAGCAGTAGATCCTGACAAGATCAGGTCTATCATGGAATGGCCTACCCCAAAGGATGTCTCAGACATCAGATCCTTTATGGGATTGGCAGGATACTATAGGATATTTATAAAATATTTCTCCAAGATTGGTTGTCCAATCACTGCCCTCCAGAAGAAGGGGACAAAATTCCTGTGGACACAGCAATGTGAAGAAAGATTTCAAACCCTGAAACATCTACTGACCCATGCACCCATGCTGAAAATCGCTGACCCAAAAGCTGACTTCCTTGTGTGCACAGATGCCTGTAAAGAAGGGCTCAGAGGAGTCCTTATGCAGGAAGGAAATGTGATCTGCTATGAATCCCAAAAATTGAATGAACATGAGGTCAACTATGTGACTCATGATCTAGAACTAGCTACCATAGTGCATGCCTTAAAAATGTGGAGGCATTACCTCTTGGGAAGAAAATTTGTTCTTATGACAGGTCACTGTGGATTACGGTATTTGTTCGACCAACTGAAGCTCAATGCTATACAAGCTAGATGGATGGCCCTTCTTAGCGAATTTGATTTTGAAATCAAACACATTAAAGGGAAGGAAAATAGGGTGGCTGATGCACTCAACAGAAGCATGAAAATGATTCACCTGGCAGCAGTGAGTACCTGTGAGACAGATGTCAAGAACAGAGTCAAAGAGGCACAACAAACATATCCCTTTGTTTGAAATGTGACCCTGTACCTACAACAAGAACCCATTGGAGTAAAATATGAAGGCTATCATATGACTGAAGGAGGGATGCTCACTTACAGAGATAGACTATACATTCCCAATTGTGACGACTTGAAGAGGTTCATCATGGATGAACTACATAAAAGACCCTACACCGGTCACCCAGGATACCAGAAAATGATTACTGCCACCTGGAAACAATTTCATTGGCCTAGATTGAAGAAGGACATAGCCAAATATTTGGCCCAATTCATAGAATGCCAACAGGTTAAAGAAGAACATCGACACCCAACAGAACTATTACACCCTTTACCCATCCTAGAATGGAAATGGGAAACCATCTCCATGGATTTTATCACTGGATTGCCAACTTCAACCAAACAAAATGATGCCATTATGGTAGTGGTGGATAAATTGAGCAAGTATTCTCATTTCATCCCCATCAAATCAACCTGCATGGCGATAGATATTGCCCAGATATTCATGAAAGAGGTATTCCAACTGCACGGTATGCCGAGGGAGATAATATCTGACAGAGACACAAAATTTATTTCCAATTTTTGGAAATCACTGATGGCAGGTTTATAGACTAAATTGTTGTTTAGCACCGCCTATCACCCTCAAAATGATGGACAGACAGAAAGAATAAATCAAATATTAGAATATATGTTAAGGATGCATGTAATGCATCAACCCAGGAAATGGGAGGACTACCTGCCATTGGTAGAATTCGCCTACAACAACAGCTACCAAGCATCCTTAAAGATGAGTCCCTTCGAGGTCCTCTATGGTAGGCCGTGTAATACTCCAGTCAGCTGGAGTAACCCTGTAAACAGGATTTCTATTGGACCCGATATGTTGAAAGAAATGGAATAGAAAGTGACTCAGATAAAACAAAATATGAAGGTCGCTCAGAACCGACTAAAATTTATGTTGATCAAAAGAGAACTCCAAGAGAATTCAAAATGGGAGACCATGTATATCTCAGAATTAAGACCAGAAGGAGTTCCTTGAAAATGGGAGCTTGTGCCAAATTGGCACCCCGGTATTGTGGACCCTTTGAAGTTCTAGATAGAGTTGGACCTGTAGCCTATCAGCTAGCACTTCCTCCCACAGTAAAAGCACATAATGTTTTCCATGTTTCATTATTGAAGAAATATGTACATGATGCTAATCATATAATTGACTGGTCTGTGATCTAGCTGGAACCGAAGGGAGAATTTCTACCAGAACCCCAATGCATACTGGACAGAAAGGAAACCCCACTCCGGAACAGAACCATTGCACATGTCAAGGTGCAGTGGAAACATTTTGGCTCAGATGAGGCTACATGGGAAATGGAGGATTCCATGAGACAAACATACCCGTTTTTGTTTACTTCTGTACATGAAATTCATGTTAGTAGATAAGAACATAGAGGACGATGTTCCTTTTAAGGGGGAGGGAATTGTAACACCCTGTTTCCCCCAGCTTGTAAATATAACTGGACTGGCCAAGAACTATGGAAAACTCATAAATGTGAATATGTGATGTAAATGGACCTTGAGGAAGAGGTCAATGAATGTGAATAACATTTTTAATTTATTGCAGGACTGCTAAGAGGGGATGTGAGGAAAAAGAGACCACGATGGTGGTGGAGGGCACCTGGAAAGGTGGCGTTAACTCCCACCGAGAATTAATATCGTATTTGGACTCCACTAGCCCGGAGAACCAAAAGTGGCTCGCTGGCCCTGAAATTAATGCCTTGCAGGCTGGAAGGTTGATGGCTTAATGAGGGATGGGAAGGTAAACCGCCTATCCGTAGAGCCGTCAGGCCTGATCAGCGCGAGGGTAATCGCACCATACACAACCTTGCAAGAGGATAAGGCGTGGAGAAGAAGTGATTGGGAAGGGAGACGCGGGGAGAACTCTGGAATTACGCAAAGTGAGTGATAGAAGAGAGGAAGGATTGCAACCTTCGCTCTTGGTCACTGGCAGAAAGAGAGATGTAGCCTCACAGCATCGTGGTCTCAGCTCAGGGGTGGCTACTGGTAAATCCGCTGGGAGTCGCTACGCCTACGGTTGGGTGGAAACAAGAACCCCTATCGGCAGTTGCAGTCACTTCTGGCGTTATTTCTGATAAGTGTTTTACATATTGCATCTTGAAATTCATATACTGACATATATGCTCATAGAACTATGAAATTGTGAATGATTATTGTATTAGTATGTCCATGCAAAATTTGATAAGAAATAATAGATATATGCTTATAACAGAAAGACCATGTATGGCTTATGTTGATAAATGAATTTAATTATGCATGAGTTAAACCAAGTCAGACTTCCAGTCCGTCCTAGGGAATTTGCTTCCCCTTGTCTGTCTCCCGGAATGCCCCGGAATAGATCTCTTCATAGAGACTTTCCCTCCTTGGAAAGGTTCACCAAGGACCCGGAAAAAGGACTTGAACGCGCAAGTCTTAACAACCCTGTACGAGGAGGGATGACCCTCTTAAAATCCCAAAGTAGCAGCGTAGGGATAAGCATCAATCGATGGACGAGATCCCGTCGGAAGATTCCCGGGTCATTCACCACCGTTAGACTAACGAAAGAAACAAGGGCATTACATACCTTGCCCCTTTTCCCTTTATCTTCGATAATAGCGAGGAAATCAAGATCGTAGACCCCCAAGGTCCATGAGAACATTTGGAGCGTTGATCTTTTCACATCCACGAAGTAGTGTAAGAAGGCGCGGGGTGGGACAGATATGGACCCTCAGATCGGTTGGAGAAGGAGACCTAGACTGTTAGTTTCTACGTCCAGGGTGCACCAGAGTAAGCATATAGAAGGGGGAGATCGACAACCATTGGATCTCATTCATAAATCTCGTTAGCCATTGGATCGGGTTAAGATGCTTGGAGTTTAGTCTCTAGAGTGTGCGTAGGAAGAACGGATCTAGACCATTAGATCTTGGTCCAATTACCCATCAGTCGTCAGATCAGACGGGAGGTGCACGGGGTTTAACCCTTCTCACACCAGGCAGAAGTCCCGACCGTCATCAGAATATCGAGGATCCTGGTGACAAGAAGTTTGGGCATTTCGGATTCGCAAAGTCCAAAACCCCGACAAGAAGGAGGAAAGTTCCATTTTGTGGGGACCAGCCGTCAACATGGCGGAGAATCGAGATTCGAGGGATCGACAGTTCCGTGGGTAAATGTTTTTTGACATTTGAAACCCCGAACCCTGAGGGAGATTAGGGACCGTTGATCTAGTAGACGATCACGACCGTTGATCAGGCTAAAGGCGGACAGGAGTTGCTAGCTGTCAACATAGCTGGGAGTCGAGATTCAAGGGATCCCGAATCCTAAGGACGATTGCATCTTGGCATTGAAAACCCTGAAGCCCCGATAGGTGGTATGACTGCGGTCATATAGAGGAGGTCACGTGGACCAAGAGTCTATCCTGGAGGGCTAACGGAAATTGGAGCTCATAAGGAATCGCGGAATCGAGATTCCTATTGACAAGAGTTTGGGATTTCCCATGGAGGAAACCCCGGTGTAGATATGAGTAGTCTGATTGATAGAGGCCACTTGTCGAGAGATTAACCGCCTCAAGAAACCAGGGATCGAGGATTCGAGGGTGCCGTGATTGAGAGTCTGGATCCTCGTGAAGATAAACCCCGATGAACGGACGAGATTCTTTCGGAGGATATCAATATCGGTAATGACCGTTAGATGTAGAAATGAGACATCAACTTAAGCCAGGACAGGAATATGCTTTGGGATAAGCGACAAGCAGATCTGGATGGCCAGACTCCACTCATCCAGATCTACAATTGAGGTTCCATTCTGAATCCCCCTTANAGGGGGGGGGGGGGGTCTGGAATAGTGTGGCGTGTGAAGTGGGGCCTCTCCTGTCATGTCGACCACCGTGTCGCGTTTCCCTCTCTGCCACCTGTATTCCACCCTACCACGCAACGGGGTCATTTCCCACTGGTGGTTCTTTACCCCGTTGAGGTTTGTTCCTATTGGCCATTTGTTGACCCTATAAGGATTCGCTCCATTGGTCTCTCGCTAACCCTGTCGGGGTTCGACGGTTGCAGAGTCGAACGTTTAGACGTTACTGTAGTGTCGAGGCACGAAATACAAATAGGCGTTGCATTCAAATTGGACCGTGAACATGACCCACGATCACATGGGAATGGAGAAGGAGAGAGAAAGAGCTAGCTTACGCTGGGCCTCCATGGTTAATTAGGGGTTCGAGTCCAGCAGAAGACCAGAAAAATCTGATTTAGGTAGTGGGTATGTTACATCAACCTACTAAATAGATGATTTGATTGCATTAATACTACATGAAAGATAATTGTACCTTTCCTCATACATAGAGGCATCACTTCCTATAGACCCTTGCAATTTCAGAGTGTGGAATTCTCTGTAAGCCCCCCATATTCTCTCCAATATTTTGTATTTTTCTTCATCTGGTAGATCTTTAATAACCTAAAATGTAAAATTACTATTACTTAAAAAAACATTAAAACCAATAATAAATACGTATGTTTAAAAAATTATTATACCTTCAAAATTCCATCATGTCGACTAAGTATTTTTCCTAACATTTCTCCATCAGATTGCCCATATTTTAGATCCATGTACTCATTTATTTTATCATGAATTGATTCCCCAAGCTTACATGCAACTCCAATTATTTCTATCTCATCCCAAATTTGAATGAACTTTGATTTATCAATCCCCTTAGTTGGATTTTTCTTCTGAAACCCTTGTTCTATTCTTTGAACCTCATGAAACATTTTCAAAATAGTTCGAATTCCAGCATGACCAACAAAATATACCAAATTGGACATTGATCCAAGTGTCAACTATAATTTCCAACAAGTTATTTTATATATTAGCAAAACAATGAATTCTATTTTAAATGAACATTAAGAGGAAAAACATGTACCATGTCATCATTTGACCGATCCATGGGATAATTATTAATAACAATCAATGAACTACCATGCAAAGATGGCTCTATGTCAATGATGCAAATATCAACTTGGTCCAACCATCATTTACTTGAATCTAATGTATGGTTCAATTCCTAAAATGTAAAATTACATAAGAATTGACATATAATTACTAAGAACATAAAAATTGACACACCAATTTAATTAATAAAACTTAGCAAAAGTAACTTTGACGACATTGAATGCAATTTTGAAACTGAATTGATTGTATCCCCTTCTTGAATAGAATGTTCCTTTGTAACCATGTGTTTATCTCTTTTTGAACATGTGCACCATGGAAAAAAATTATTCCCCATCCGTGACACTTTTCCATGACATACTAACTGGAAAGTTGCAATAAGATCATGGCACTCAAACAATTTTACATTCACTACTCTACCATCACTCATTGTAATTCCATTCTAACAAAGAATTTTTATTTGTTTCATTAGGTTGTTCTCATTCCTAGATCACCATCATGTGCTAGAACCTGCTTGTATTCCTCTTTTCCATCCCATTTTCCAATGCTTATACAAGACATTAAACCATTATCCTATAGAAGTTCAAGTAATATCTCACATACTTGTCCGCATACTTGAATGACAATTTTCTATTGAACTGATTGTAGCTTCTTCTCGAATAGAATGTTTCTTTGTAACCATGTGTTTATCTCTTTTTTTACATGTGCACCACGTAAAAAAAATTCCCCATCAGTGACACTTTTCCATGGCATACTAACTGGCAAGTTGCAACAAGATCATGGCACTCAAACAATTTTACTTTCACTACTCTACCATCACTCATTGCAATTCCATTCTGACAAAGAATTTTTATTTGTTTCATTAGGTTGTTCTCATTTCCTGGATCAACAACATGTGCCTGAATCTTCTTGTATTCCTATTTTCCATCCCATTTTCAAATGCTTATGCAAGAAATTAAACCATTATCCTATAGAAGTTCAAGTAATATCTTGCGTACTTGTTCACCTCTATCATAATGGAGATGAGAATCAATACCAATCTTAAAAGCCACATCTTCTACCATTTCAGTAGATCTCTTCTCATAGGATTCAACCATATAGGAAGAATATGCCTCTACCTTTTTTACCATAACTCCAAAGGTAAAACCATTAGTTCTTTCCCAACCCATATTCAATTTATCAGCTTCATTTCCTCACAAATTGATGTTGCATTAACTCCCTTAAATAAACCATGATTGTCAATGTGGTTTAGACATTGTAATTCCTTATGAGTCATACTTGATTCAATAAAAATTGAAGCCATGTTCCTAGGAGTGAAGTTCTTATGAATATCATCCACAACAACTTAATGAATATTTTCAAGAACTCCATCTAAATGCTCCATCAGATATTCAACTTTAGAACTTGTAGAAAAATTGCTACTTAGGCAGTTTCCAATTGCACCAATAATGTCACATTCTTCCACATTCTCTATTAGCTTACCAGAGTACCAACTACTAACATCCCTCCATTTATGTTTTCTCTCTTAACTCTCTAGTTAAACCATTTGGACCACTTCTTTAGATCTAATATGTTTTCTCTTGAATGATGAGCTACATCCCTTCTACCATGTTCAATGTCCTCTTGCACATTAAAAGAACATGAATGACCATCTAGTTGTATAGGAGCTACTAATTCTAAAGAAACACCAATATTTTGTTAGCCACGTTGATCAACGGGGATTGATGGAGGCAAAGAATATGTTATTTTTCCCTCTGATTGGGGTGAAATATTTTTTCCCTCCAACTGGGGTGAACTGAAGGACTATGTTATGTGGTCCCAAATTAGGAAAATCAAAATCATCATTTGCCCTAGGTCGACCTTTTCAATTGGGAACATATTTTGTATTTGGTATTTCTGAATTATCCATTATGAAAAATATCTCTATAACCTACACAATACCAAAAAAGTTATAAATTTGATGTTCTCTAATTGTAATAAAAAAACAATAATAACAATTAGATTTTAGTTATACTAAATTCAAGCCCTAAATTATTTATACATAAGAAAAAAGAATAATGTGTCGAGAGTAACTATAATATTGTAATGTAGTATAAAACACATAAAGTATCTTTAATATTCAGATTCCAATGTAAAAATAAAAGAATGAACTTGGTTCTCCAAGAAACATGAAAACCACAAGGGAAATAGTAAAATGTGGATCCAATGAGTTACCCTAACCAATGAGAAGAGGGAAGATATGTTCTACTATGTGTAAAAAAAACATGCAATGTAAACAAGCCCATTTATATCCTAGATTAATGTTAACATTCAACAAGTGTAACCATAGGTTAATGCAGAAATAAAACTTTGTTCAAACTGTGTGATTGTTATAACCCTAAATTTCTCTACATATGCATACCTGGCCTTTGGCCCTCTTACTTGCTATTTTTTCCAAGCCATCACTGATTTTCTCTTCTTAAAAACCCTATTTTTGAAGATGTACGTGCCCTGCACCATTACTGCCCACATATGTACTCTTGCTACACCACTACATCCCACGTATGTACGCTAGTTTCACCACTACGACCTGCGTATACTCGCAAAAGTTGAAAAAAAAAAAAAGTTGCCAGGAATTCGTTGAGATTACGGGATATTGGGTACTTTCTCAACCGATCCACCACCTATAGCCCGTCACCCAACTGAATAACCATCATTTTTTCATACAAAAGGAGGTGTTTGGGTCTCATTCCACATCTAGACATAAGTACAGTGAAACTCTGCCCGTTTCACATCCCGTCCTTGCCCTAAGAAATTGTAGCCATCTTGTGAGAATTGCCTCAGAATTCCCCAATTTGCCATTTTTCCTCCATCATAAACCCATTCCATTTCCCTAGAAGAAGGTTGAGAGGAGAAAGATACATGGAGGTGCACTTGGAGCTTGGTGAATAGGATCCCGAACCAGGTTCGTGAGTAGCCGACCTTGTTGTAAGTGATCATTGTATTATCAATAAAAGAAGTAGTTTTCCTGTCCCAAATTATGTCGTGTTGAATGTTTCCATTTTATTTATGTTTTTATTCTAACGTCTAACCCTTATTGATATATGAAATGAATGTTTGTATTTTTATGTTTATCTATTTGTGAATGTAGGTTAGCCTTGGGAGGAGGCTTGCAGTCAACAAAGCTATCAAACACGAGAGGAACGTCACCGGACGCAGAGTAAAGGTATAGTTACCTGATCCTTATCATTTTTCTTTTTCATGTATGAGTCTGGGATATGTTTGGGGTAGTTAGAGAAGTAGGAGACTTTTAAACAATTATTGATCTGCCTACATTGTAAGCCCCGGTGTAGCCATAGGGGGTTTTTCCCTGCTAGTAGAATTGGTGACCATACTAGGGAAGCCTCTAGGATTTTAGGGTTTTTTTTGGGTGTTTGATTGGTTTTATACCTTTCAAGTTTTTGATGAGTCTGTTGAGTCTTTTAATGGATTTTGGTCACCTGTTGGTGCTATACCAGTTCTCTCTACCTTGTCAGTCTGTCTTCTTTATTTATTTTTTTGAGAAATTGCAGAGGTGTACGCAACCTACAGTGGGTCATCCCGTGTACATACGCACCCTGTCTAGTAAACAACTCGCGTGCATATGCAAGCTGCTGAAGCACCAATAGCGTACCTAGTTCAAGAAACTATTTTTTAAAAAGAGGCAGACAACCTCTTTCCTGATTGAGGTTTTAACTTCTCAAGGTTTCTTGACAGAGTTCAGAGTCTTTGTTTTTACAACCATAGCTTGGGTTAGATTCCAGTTTACTTGTCTTCTTGTGTTTCCTTTAATTTTTAGCTAATTTTTCACTTGGATTTTAAGAAAAATGAGTTGCATTTTAAAAAAATGATTCATGGGGGGGCCATGAATTGTGTATTCATCGGTCTCTTTTAACATCTTTTGTTATTTCTTCTTTGATTGGAAGAAAATAAAAATAACTAGTTTGTTAGGTCTCTTTCTTTATTTACATTTTCTTTGCATTTTTTATTTGAAAAAGAAAAATAAAATAACATAATGTTGTGTTTTCTTCTCATCTTGAAAGAATTTCAAAAGAAAAATAAGAATGATAATCCTTCTTTGCTAGTGTTCTTATAAGTTTCATTTTTCGCAAGAGTCTTAACAACATCAATTGCACTACCGCACCATTTTCAAGTAAATCAAGCCATTAAAATGAGTGCATAATCTAAAATTAATTAGACTTTTTATGTTTGTAGGGTCAACCAACTAGTTTAAGGTGAGGGCCTTGAATTAGGTTGGAGAGGAAACTCTTCAAGGTCGTTAAACAAACATTGGATTCAGAGTTAGGGAGTGTTAAATTCTAGTGTCATAAAAGTTATCTGGGAAACCCCTCTAACACAGGGGATAAACACGAGGTCACATGATAAAAGGAAGTGGAGATAACCCCTCCAAAGCCGGACTAAACGTAGTGGGGAATGCATATTGAGGATCTTGCATGGGATACTACCAACTGCATTTACCTACGGAGCTTCGTGGACCTCGAATCCATTCGATATCCTCTGTTGTCTTCCAGACCACTTTCTTTCTATGCCCTCGATAGGTTTCATACTTGTTATCCTTCTCATTACGGTCCACTCAACTTTCGATTGTACCTGCCTAGTGACTATTTGCGAGTTGGAAACATAATTGCCCATTTTCTTGGGACTTACATGGGTGACTGTGGGGGTATACCACAGTACCTAGGGTATACATCGGGTCACACTTTTCAATTCATGTTGAAGACCAGCACCCAGCCTCTACAAGTCATGATGGGGGAAAGCACCCAACCTATGCAAGTCATGTTGGGGGGAAAAGTCCAGACACTGCTAGTCATACTGGAAATAGTTCTATAGCCGCTGCGAGTCATGTTATCGACCCATCACCAGCCTCTACAAGTCATGTTGGAGATGTGCAACCAGCCACTACTAGTCATGTTAGGGGAATTGATTTTGGTGAGAAACCTAGACAGATAGGATGTAAGCCTAAGTTCCCTTGTAAGCTTTGCAAGGGAAATCACCTTACTCATTTGTTCCTTGACATTCTAGAGGTACAAAAATTGTGTTCCCTGTCTACAAGATCTTCTGATTCTAAGTCTTCTGAGGTTTCCTCACAGTATATTAAACCTTTGGTTTATGAAGTGGTCGTGTCGATGCAATCTTCAGTTGATCCCACTACTCTTTTGGGGGCTTATGGGCCTATATACCATGTTTTCTCGCAGCCTATTCATCCAGTGGTTGAGAAAGTGGTCACACCTATGCAGTCATCAGCTGATCCCACTCTTCTCTTGGAGAGTGTTGAGTCTACCAAAGTGGTCACACCGATGAAATCTTCGGCTTATCCCACTCTTCTCTTGGAGAGTGTCGATTCTACCAAAGTGGTCACGTTGATGCAATTTTCATTTGATCCCACTCTTCTCTTGGAGAGTGATGTGTTTACCAACTATGTTTTTAGCATTTCCAGTTCAGTACTTTCAAAACAAGGGGGTACTCTGCTCACTTCCAACACACCCCCTCCAAGCCCTAAGATGGTTTCCTTTGATTGGAATGACTTTGTTGAGCCTTGCCTTCCTTCTTATACACCTTTTCAAATAACGGTTGAATTTAATTCAACAAACATTTATCGATGTGTTATGGATGAAGGATCTTCTACAAGTATTTTATCCTCCTCGATTTGGAAAGTCTTGGGTTCTCTCAAGCTTGTGTCTACATCACATGAGCTATTGGATTTTGACAGATGTCCTAGTGAATATTTGGGGATTCTTCCTCAGTTTCCTATCTCATTATGTGGGAAGACTGTCCTTTTCGATGTTATAGTGGTGTAAGGCCCGTTAGATTTTAATATGTGTCTCGTGCGTGATTATGTATATGATATGAATGTTGTGGTGTCTACACTCTTCTGGGTGATGAATTTCCCTCATAATGGAAGCATTGTCACTATTGACCAGCTGGCATCTGATAATCACCATCCTAATTCAGTGTTAGTTCATGTTTCCCCTTTATATGTTTCTAGTGTTCGTGTAGACTCTACCCCACCATGGGTTAATTATGTGGTGTTTTATCCTCGATGTTCAATTTATCTTGAGAAGGAACTTGTTCACTCATGTTTTCCTTCTCGATACATGGTCTCAACAATTAATCTATCGGTTTATCCAATGTGGGAATGGGAGCCCTTGCTTCCCCCTCTTGGTACAAGTGGCCTCGTAGAGATTACTTGAGAAACATAGCCTTCTATAGTCTTCTTTAATCCCTTTTCAGACTCTTTAAACATGAAAAGATTGTCGAGCGATCTTATTGTCCTTAACGCTTGCTAAACTCAAATTCAAAGGCAGGTCTATCCGATGATATTTTACCCCTTTTTCGGTCTGGATGGTCAATTTTAAGAAACAAAGGTATACTATAGGAGATTCGGTTTGCTACAAGAGTATTCTCAGTTATAATTTTAACCCTTTTTCGAGCCTGAGGGACTAAATTTATGAAAAAGGAACATTCTCCTTGGTTTTGGTTTATCACCTTTTTCTGGCGTTGGAGATTACTTACAAACATGAAACCCCCATAGAGTCCATAGTTAATCTCTTTTCAGACTCCCTAAAATTGAAAAGATTGTTGAGTGACCTTGTTCCTTCACACTTGTTAAATTGGTCCATAGGAACATCCCACATGGATTCCATAGTTAAGCTCTTTTCAGACTCCTTAAAATTGAAAAGATCATTGAGTGACCTTGTTATTTCACACTCATTAAATTGGTCCATAAAAACATCTAATGGCATGAGTTTACCTCTTTTTCTGGTCTATAGATTACGAAGGAAAAAGGTACACCTCAAGAGATTCGTCTCGCCAGGAGACTTCTCCTAAGGAAATTTTATACTTTTTCGAGCTAAGGGGACTAAATCCAGGAAAAAGGTTGTGAGTCCATAGTTAAGCTCTTTTCAGACTCCTTAAAATTGAAAAGATTGTTGAGTGATATTGTCTTTGTCACACTCGTTAAAATGGTTTTAAATAGACACATTTTTTGTGCTAGTTTACCCCTTTTTCAAACTAACTAGACCATCTTCGAAAAAGGTACCCCAATGGAGTCTTCCTTTACGTTTTTTCAAGACTCTCTAAATATGAAAAAACTACCGATCTTACCTTCTATGGGCTTGTTAAAATGACATTGAAGGGGGTTTTCATTGTGTCTTATTAATTGCATTTTCATCTCTGCGTCTTTGGCCTAATGTCGGCTCCATGTTGCTCTCAACTAAACCTTTGAAGCATGCCTTATACACAAGCCTTATAGCACTTTTCCTCTGCATCTCGACACCTTGACTCGTGGAGGAATTTTCCTGAGTGTCCTTTTCCTTCACATGTCTCCTTGATTTGAGAATTAGTGTGTTCCTTACACTGGGAACTAGTATTCTTGCAACACTAGTTCCTCCTTTGTAACATAGCATTCTTTTATTCTTTTTCAAGCTCTTTAAAAATTTGAAAAAGACCAAATAAACAAAACAAAAAAAAGAGGATGGGAAATATATTTTATTAGTCTCCCTTGTCCAAAGCACATCCTTTCTTTTGTTCGTCAAGATTTGGGATCTAATATGACCTTAGGAATATATTCTCGCTACATAGAGTTGTGTCCTCCCCTGTTTCGTTATTATTCCAAACACATGGAGAGTTTGTGTTTCCTCCTGCATTGTGAACTTATGTCAATGTCATGTTGCTTGAGTTTGATCATCTTTCATGTTATTTTCCAAGGGAAGTTTCACCCAACCTCAGTCAGCCTTTCTATATTTTTGTCTCTTCACTCATGCCCGACCATCCTAAAAAGTCCAATCAAGTCCTTGTTCGAAATCAATGAAGTTCTCTTCCTAATCATCGAGATCCTCTTGTCCTTTCCCGACGAGTCATCGAAGACCTCTGGGTAGTGAATTCATACACTTACATTGTACTCCTACCCAAAATTTGAATATTTTGAAGCTGTTTCTCGAGCTCTGAAGACCTCATCTCCAACCATCACGCGTTATTGGTGACTTGAATATGGATACTTTACTTGTATATCTTTGATTTTGAGATGTAGATCCACTGTGTATTGCTCGTGGATACACTTTATATAGTTATATGACATGGATCTGAAGTGTATTTGATTGTAAGCCATGATTTGTTTCATCCCTGGCATGGGTATGCCCCCCTCAGAGAGACAATTGTTATTTTTGCAGATGGCACCTCCCGAACTCTGGTCCCGGGCTCACTAGTTTCGTACATTGGTGAAGATTTTGTAATGTATTCCGGACATCAGATGCTCTTCTTACCTCACACATTAGGGGGGAATATTTTATAACCCTAAATTTCTCTACATATGCATACCTTTCCTTTGTCCCTCTTACTTGCTACTTTTGTCAAGCCATCATTGAGTTTCTCTTCTTAAAAACCCTATTTTTGAAGATGTATGTGCCCTACATTATTACTGCCCGCGTATGTACTCTTTTTGTACCACTACAAACCACGTACATATGCTAGTTGCACCACTACAACCCGCGTATACTCGTAAAAGTTGCAAAAAATAAAAATTTGCAAGGAATTCGTTGAGATTACAGGCTATTGGGTAGTTTCTCAACTGATCCATCGCCTATAGCCCATCACCCAAACAAATAAACATCCTTTTGTCATATAAAATGAGGTTTTGGGATCTCATTCCACATCTAGACATAAGAACAGTGAAACTCTTCCCGTTTCACATCCCCTCCTTGCCCCAAGAAATTGCATCCATCTTGTGAGAATTGCCTCAGAATTCCCCAATTTTCCCTGTTTCCTCCATCATAAACCCATTCCATTTCC
>ML794590.1:80889-111467 GCA_009831015.1 Picea engelmannii
CAAATTGGACATTGATCCAAGTGTCAACTATAATTTCCAACAAGTTATTTTATATATTAGCAAAACAATGAATTCTATTTTAAATGAACATTAAGAGGAAAAACATGTACCATGTCATCATTTGACCGATCCATGGGATAATTATTAATAACAATCAATGAACTACCATGCAAAGATGGCTCTATGTCAATGATGCAAATATCAACTTGGTCCAACCATCATTTACTTGAATCTAATGTATGGTTCAATTCCTAAAATGTAAAATTACATAAGAATTGACATATAATTACTAAGAACATAAAAATTGACACACCAATTTAATTAATAAAACTTAGCAAAAGTAACTTTGACGACATTGAATGCAATTTTGAAACTGAATTGATTGTATCCCCTTCTTGAATAGAATGTTCCTTTGTAACCATGTGTTTATCTCTTTTTGAACATGTGCACCATGGAAAAAAATTATTCCCCATCCGTGACACTTTTCCATGACATACTAACTGGAAAGTTGCAATAAGATCATGGCACTCAAACAATTTTACATTCACTACTCTACCATCACTCATTGTAATTCCATTCTAACAAAGAATTTTTATTTGTTTCATTAGGTTGTTCTCATTCCTAGATCACCATCATGTGCTAGAACCTGCTTGTATTCCTCTTTTCCATCCCATTTTCCAATGCTTATACAAGACATTAAACCATTATCCTATAGAAGTTCAAGTAATATCTCACATACTTGTCCGCATACTTGAATGACAATTTTCTATTGAACTGATTGTAGCTTCTTCTCGAATAGAATGTTTCTTTGTAACCATGTGTTTATCTCTTTTTTTACATGTGCACCACGTAAAAAAAATTCCCCATCAGTGACACTTTTCCATGGCATACTAACTGGCAAGTTGCAACAAGATCATGGCACTCAAACAATTTTACTTTCACTACTCTACCATCACTCATTGCAATTCCATTCTGACAAAGAATTTTTATTTGTTTCATTAGGTTGTTCTCATTTCCTGGATCAACAACATGTGCCTGAATCTTCTTGTATTCCTATTTTCCATCCCATTTTCAAATGCTTATGCAAGAAATTAAACCATTATCCTATAGAAGTTCAAGTAATATCTTGCGTACTTGTTCACCTCTATCATAATGGAGATGAGAATCAATACCAATCTTAAAAGCCACATCTTCTACCATTTCAGTAGATCTCTTCTCATAGGATTCAACCATATAGGAAGAATATGCCTCTACCTTTTTTACCATAACTCCAAAGGTAAAACCATTAGTTCTTTCCCAACCCATATTCAATTTATCAGCTTCATTTCCTCACAAATTGATGTTGCATTAACTCCCTTAAATAAACCATGATTGTCAATGTGGTTTAGACATTGTAATTCCTTATGAGTCATACTTGATTCAATAAAAATTGAAGCCATGTTCCTAGGAGTGAAGTTCTTATGAATATCATCCACAACAACTTAATGAATATTTTCAAGAACTCCATCTAAATGCTCCATCAGATATTCAACTTTAGAACTTGTAGAAAAATTGCTACTTAGGCAGTTTCCAATTGCACCAATAATGTCACATTCTTCCACATTCTCTATTAGCTTACCAGAGTACCAACTACTAACATCCCTCCATTTATGTTTTCTCTCTTAACTCTCTAGTTAAACCATTTGGACCACTTCTTTAGATCTAATATGTTTTCTCTTGAATGATGAGCTACATCCCTTCTACCATGTTCAATGTCCTCTTGCACATTAAAAGAACATGAATGACCATCTAGTTGTATAGGAGCTACTAATTCTAAAGAAACACCAATATTTTGTTAGCCACGTTGATCAACGGGGATTGATGGAGGCAAAGAATATGTTATTTTTCCCTCTGATTGGGGTGAAATATTTTTTCCCTCCAACTGGGGTGAACTGAAGGACTATGTTATGTGGTCCCAAATTAGGAAAATCAAAATCATCATTTGCCCTAGGTCGACCTTTTCAATTGGGAACATATTTTGTATTTGGTATTTCTGAATTATCCATTATGAAAAATATCTCTATAACCTACACAATACCAAAAAAGTTATAAATTTGATGTTCTCTAATTGTAATAAAAAAACAATAATAACAATTAGATTTTAGTTATACTAAATTCAAGCCCTAAATTATTTATACATAAGAAAAAAGAATAATGTGTCGAGAGTAACTATAATATTGTAATGTAGTATAAAACACATAAAGTATCTTTAATATTCAGATTCCAATGTAAAAATAAAAGAATGAACTTGGTTCTCCAAGAAACATGAAAACCACAAGGGAAATAGTAAAATGTGGATCCAATGAGTTACCCTAACCAATGAGAAGAGGGAAGATATGTTCTACTATGTGTAAAAAAAACATGCAATGTAAACAAGCCCATTTATATCCTAGATTAATGTTAACATTCAACAAGTGTAACCATAGGTTAATGCAGAAATAAAACTTTGTTCAAACTGTGTGATTGTTATAACCCTAAATTTCTCTACATATGCATACCTGGCCTTTGGCCCTCTTACTTGCTATTTTTTCCAAGCCATCACTGATTTTCTCTTCTTAAAAACCCTATTTTTGAAGATGTACGTGCCCTGCACCATTACTGCCCACATATGTACTCTTGCTACACCACTACATCCCACGTATGTACGCTAGTTTCACCACTACGACCTGCGTATACTCGCAAAAGTTGAAAAAAAAAAAAAGTTGCCAGGAATTCGTTGAGATTACGGGATATTGGGTACTTTCTCAACCGATCCACCACCTATAGCCCGTCACCCAACTGAATAACCATCATTTTTTCATACAAAAGGAGGTGTTTGGGTCTCATTCCACATCTAGACATAAGTACAGTGAAACTCTGCCCGTTTCACATCCCGTCCTTGCCCTAAGAAATTGTAGCCATCTTGTGAGAATTGCCTCAGAATTCCCCAATTTGCCATTTTTCCTCCATCATAAACCCATTCCATTTCCCTAGAAGAAGGTTGAGAGGAGAAAGATACATGGAGGTGCACTTGGAGCTTGGTGAATAGGATCCCGAACCAGGTTCGTGAGTAGCCGACCTTGTTGTAAGTGATCATTGTATTATCAATAAAAGAAGTAGTTTTCCTGTCCCAAATTATGTCGTGTTGAATGTTTCCATTTTATTTATGTTTTTATTCTAACGTCTAACCCTTATTGATATATGAAATGAATGTTTGTATTTTTATGTTTATCTATTTGTGAATGTAGGTTAGCCTTGGGAGGAGGCTTGCAGTCAACAAAGCTATCAAACACGAGAGGAACGTCACCGGACGCAGAGTAAAGGTATAGTTACCTGATCCTTATCATTTTTCTTTTTCATGTATGAGTCTGGGATATGTTTGGGGTAGTTAGAGAAGTAGGAGACTTTTAAACAATTATTGATCTGCCTACATTGTAAGCCCCGGTGTAGCCATAGGGGGTTTTTCCCTGCTAGTAGAATTGGTGACCATACTAGGGAAGCCTCTAGGATTTTAGGGTTTTTTTTGGGTGTTTGATTGGTTTTATACCTTTCAAGTTTTTGATGAGTCTGTTGAGTCTTTTAATGGATTTTGGTCACCTGTTGGTGCTATACCAGTTCTCTCTACCTTGTCAGTCTGTCTTCTTTATTTATTTTTTTGAGAAATTGCAGAGGTGTACGCAACCTACAGTGGGTCATCCCGTGTACATACGCACCCTGTCTAGTAAACAACTCGCGTGCATATGCAAGCTGCTGAAGCACCAATAGCGTACCTAGTTCAAGAAACTATTTTTTAAAAAGAGGCAGACAACCTCTTTCCTGATTGAGGTTTTAACTTCTCAAGGTTTCTTGACAGAGTTCAGAGTCTTTGTTTTTACAACCATAGCTTGGGTTAGATTCCAGTTTACTTGTCTTCTTGTGTTTCCTTTAATTTTTAGCTAATTTTTCACTTGGATTTTAAGAAAAATGAGTTGCATTTTAAAAAAATGATTCATGGGGGGGCCATGAATTGTGTATTCATCGGTCTCTTTTAACATCTTTTGTTATTTCTTCTTTGATTGGAAGAAAATAAAAATAACTAGTTTGTTAGGTCTCTTTCTTTATTTACATTTTCTTTGCATTTTTTATTTGAAAAAGAAAAATAAAATAACATAATGTTGTGTTTTCTTCTCATCTTGAAAGAATTTCAAAAGAAAAATAAGAATGATAATCCTTCTTTGCTAGTGTTCTTATAAGTTTCATTTTTCGCAAGAGTCTTAACAACATCAATTGCACTACCGCACCATTTTCAAGTAAATCAAGCCATTAAAATGAGTGCATAATCTAAAATTAATTAGACTTTTTATGTTTGTAGGGTCAACCAACTAGTTTAAGGTGAGGGCCTTGAATTAGGTTGGAGAGGAAACTCTTCAAGGTCGTTAAACAAACATTGGATTCAGAGTTAGGGAGTGTTAAATTCTAGTGTCATAAAAGTTATCTGGGAAACCCCTCTAACACAGGGGATAAACACGAGGTCACATGATAAAAGGAAGTGGAGATAACCCCTCCAAAGCCGGACTAAACGTAGTGGGGAATGCATATTGAGGATCTTGCATGGGATACTACCAACTGCATTTACCTACGGAGCTTCGTGGACCTCGAATCCATTCGATATCCTCTGTTGTCTTCCAGACCACTTTCTTTCTATGCCCTCGATAGGTTTCATACTTGTTATCCTTCTCATTACGGTCCACTCAACTTTCGATTGTACCTGCCTAGTGACTATTTGCGAGTTGGAAACATAATTGCCCATTTTCTTGGGACTTACATGGGTGACTGTGGGGGTATACCACAGTACCTAGGGTATACATCGGGTCACACTTTTCAATTCATGTTGAAGACCAGCACCCAGCCTCTACAAGTCATGATGGGGGAAAGCACCCAACCTATGCAAGTCATGTTGGGGGGAAAAGTCCAGACACTGCTAGTCATACTGGAAATAGTTCTATAGCCGCTGCGAGTCATGTTATCGACCCATCACCAGCCTCTACAAGTCATGTTGGAGATGTGCAACCAGCCACTACTAGTCATGTTAGGGGAATTGATTTTGGTGAGAAACCTAGACAGATAGGATGTAAGCCTAAGTTCCCTTGTAAGCTTTGCAAGGGAAATCACCTTACTCATTTGTTCCTTGACATTCTAGAGGTACAAAAATTGTGTTCCCTGTCTACAAGATCTTCTGATTCTAAGTCTTCTGAGGTTTCCTCACAGTATATTAAACCTTTGGTTTATGAAGTGGTCGTGTCGATGCAATCTTCAGTTGATCCCACTACTCTTTTGGGGGCTTATGGGCCTATATACCATGTTTTCTCGCAGCCTATTCATCCAGTGGTTGAGAAAGTGGTCACACCTATGCAGTCATCAGCTGATCCCACTCTTCTCTTGGAGAGTGTTGAGTCTACCAAAGTGGTCACACCGATGAAATCTTCGGCTTATCCCACTCTTCTCTTGGAGAGTGTCGATTCTACCAAAGTGGTCACGTTGATGCAATTTTCATTTGATCCCACTCTTCTCTTGGAGAGTGATGTGTTTACCAACTATGTTTTTAGCATTTCCAGTTCAGTACTTTCAAAACAAGGGGGTACTCTGCTCACTTCCAACACACCCCCTCCAAGCCCTAAGATGGTTTCCTTTGATTGGAATGACTTTGTTGAGCCTTGCCTTCCTTCTTATACACCTTTTCAAATAACGGTTGAATTTAATTCAACAAACATTTATCGATGTGTTATGGATGAAGGATCTTCTACAAGTATTTTATCCTCCTCGATTTGGAAAGTCTTGGGTTCTCTCAAGCTTGTGTCTACATCACATGAGCTATTGGATTTTGACAGATGTCCTAGTGAATATTTGGGGATTCTTCCTCAGTTTCCTATCTCATTATGTGGGAAGACTGTCCTTTTCGATGTTATAGTGGTGTAAGGCCCGTTAGATTTTAATATGTGTCTCGTGCGTGATTATGTATATGATATGAATGTTGTGGTGTCTACACTCTTCTGGGTGATGAATTTCCCTCATAATGGAAGCATTGTCACTATTGACCAGCTGGCATCTGATAATCACCATCCTAATTCAGTGTTAGTTCATGTTTCCCCTTTATATGTTTCTAGTGTTCGTGTAGACTCTACCCCACCATGGGTTAATTATGTGGTGTTTTATCCTCGATGTTCAATTTATCTTGAGAAGGAACTTGTTCACTCATGTTTTCCTTCTCGATACATGGTCTCAACAATTAATCTATCGGTTTATCCAATGTGGGAATGGGAGCCCTTGCTTCCCCCTCTTGGTACAAGTGGCCTCGTAGAGATTACTTGAGAAACATAGCCTTCTATAGTCTTCTTTAATCCCTTTTCAGACTCTTTAAACATGAAAAGATTGTCGAGCGATCTTATTGTCCTTAACGCTTGCTAAACTCAAATTCAAAGGCAGGTCTATCCGATGATATTTTACCCCTTTTTCGGTCTGGATGGTCAATTTTAAGAAACAAAGGTATACTATAGGAGATTCGGTTTGCTACAAGAGTATTCTCAGTTATAATTTTAACCCTTTTTCGAGCCTGAGGGACTAAATTTATGAAAAAGGAACATTCTCCTTGGTTTTGGTTTATCACCTTTTTCTGGCGTTGGAGATTACTTACAAACATGAAACCCCCATAGAGTCCATAGTTAATCTCTTTTCAGACTCCCTAAAATTGAAAAGATTGTTGAGTGACCTTGTTCCTTCACACTTGTTAAATTGGTCCATAGGAACATCCCACATGGATTCCATAGTTAAGCTCTTTTCAGACTCCTTAAAATTGAAAAGATCATTGAGTGACCTTGTTATTTCACACTCATTAAATTGGTCCATAAAAACATCTAATGGCATGAGTTTACCTCTTTTTCTGGTCTATAGATTACGAAGGAAAAAGGTACACCTCAAGAGATTCGTCTCGCCAGGAGACTTCTCCTAAGGAAATTTTATACTTTTTCGAGCTAAGGGGACTAAATCCAGGAAAAAGGTTGTGAGTCCATAGTTAAGCTCTTTTCAGACTCCTTAAAATTGAAAAGATTGTTGAGTGATATTGTCTTTGTCACACTCGTTAAAATGGTTTTAAATAGACACATTTTTTGTGCTAGTTTACCCCTTTTTCAAACTAACTAGACCATCTTCGAAAAAGGTACCCCAATGGAGTCTTCCTTTACGTTTTTTCAAGACTCTCTAAATATGAAAAAACTACCGATCTTACCTTCTATGGGCTTGTTAAAATGACATTGAAGGGGGTTTTCATTGTGTCTTATTAATTGCATTTTCATCTCTGCGTCTTTGGCCTAATGTCGGCTCCATGTTGCTCTCAACTAAACCTTTGAAGCATGCCTTATACACAAGCCTTATAGCACTTTTCCTCTGCATCTCGACACCTTGACTCGTGGAGGAATTTTCCTGAGTGTCCTTTTCCTTCACATGTCTCCTTGATTTGAGAATTAGTGTGTTCCTTACACTGGGAACTAGTATTCTTGCAACACTAGTTCCTCCTTTGTAACATAGCATTCTTTTATTCTTTTTCAAGCTCTTTAAAAATTTGAAAAAGACCAAATAAACAAAACAAAAAAAAGAGGATGGGAAATATATTTTATTAGTCTCCCTTGTCCAAAGCACATCCTTTCTTTTGTTCGTCAAGATTTGGGATCTAATATGACCTTAGGAATATATTCTCGCTACATAGAGTTGTGTCCTCCCCTGTTTCGTTATTATTCCAAACACATGGAGAGTTTGTGTTTCCTCCTGCATTGTGAACTTATGTCAATGTCATGTTGCTTGAGTTTGATCATCTTTCATGTTATTTTCCAAGGGAAGTTTCACCCAACCTCAGTCAGCCTTTCTATATTTTTGTCTCTTCACTCATGCCCGACCATCCTAAAAAGTCCAATCAAGTCCTTGTTCGAAATCAATGAAGTTCTCTTCCTAATCATCGAGATCCTCTTGTCCTTTCCCGACGAGTCATCGAAGACCTCTGGGTAGTGAATTCATACACTTACATTGTACTCCTACCCAAAATTTGAATATTTTGAAGCTGTTTCTCGAGCTCTGAAGACCTCATCTCCAACCATCACGCGTTATTGGTGACTTGAATATGGATACTTTACTTGTATATCTTTGATTTTGAGATGTAGATCCACTGTGTATTGCTCGTGGATACACTTTATATAGTTATATGACATGGATCTGAAGTGTATTTGATTGTAAGCCATGATTTGTTTCATCCCTGGCATGGGTATGCCCCCCTCAGAGAGACAATTGTTATTTTTGCAGATGGCACCTCCCGAACTCTGGTCCCGGGCTCACTAGTTTCGTACATTGGTGAAGATTTTGTAATGTATTCCGGACATCAGATGCTCTTCTTACCTCACACATTAGGGGGGAATATTTTATAACCCTAAATTTCTCTACATATGCATACCTTTCCTTTGTCCCTCTTACTTGCTACTTTTGTCAAGCCATCATTGAGTTTCTCTTCTTAAAAACCCTATTTTTGAAGATGTATGTGCCCTACATTATTACTGCCCGCGTATGTACTCTTTTTGTACCACTACAAACCACGTACATATGCTAGTTGCACCACTACAACCCGCGTATACTCGTAAAAGTTGCAAAAAATAAAAATTTGCAAGGAATTCGTTGAGATTACAGGCTATTGGGTAGTTTCTCAACTGATCCATCGCCTATAGCCCATCACCCAAACAAATAAACATCCTTTTGTCATATAAAATGAGGTTTTGGGATCTCATTCCACATCTAGACATAAGAACAGTGAAACTCTTCCCGTTTCACATCCCCTCCTTGCCCCAAGAAATTGCATCCATCTTGTGAGAATTGCCTCAGAATTCCCCAATTTTCCCTGTTTCCTCCATCATAAACCCATTCCATTTCCATAGAATAAGGTTGAGAAGAGAAATATACACAGAGGTGCACTTGGATCTTGGTGAAGAGGAGCCTAGACTAGGTTCGTGGAGCAGTAGCCGACCTTGTTGTAAGTGATCATTGTATTATCAATAAAAGAAGTACTTTTCCTGTCCCAAATTATGACGTGTTGAATGTTTCCATTTGATTTATGTTTTTATTCTAACATCTAACCCTTATTGATATATGAAATTCATGTTTGTATTTTTATTTTTATCTGTTTGTGAATTTAGATCAGCCTTGGGAGGAGGATTGCAGTCAACAAAGCTATCAAGCATGAGAGGATCATCATTGGATGCAGAGTAAAGGTACAATTACCTGATCGTTCTCATTTTTATTTTTCATGTATGAGTCTAGGATATGTTTTGGGTAGTTAGAGAAGTAGGAGAATTTTAAACGGTTATTGATTTTCCTACATTGTAAACCCTGGTGTATCCATAGGGGGGTTTTCCCCTCTAGTAGTGACCAACAATATTAGAGCATGTACCAACATATTTTAGCACAATTCACCAAGTAGTTTTACCATATTTTATGCATAAGGACAAAACCAAGAATATATAAGATAAAAATACTATTGTGGTATATGGTAATCATTAGTATATTTTGAACACTACATATCTCATCTTTTATGGAATTTAGTTTGAGCATTGGCGACATTCATGAAGATGTTATGATGAAATTTGTTTCATTAGATAATAAAAGGAATGAAAGGGGAGGGTTTGGACATCTTCGTAGAGGATAAATATCTTCTTTTGCAAAATTTGTTGAGGACTTTTGTAGAGGATGGAACCCTATTGACCATGAGAAATGGATGCCCATTGTTGAAAGAATAAAGGAAATGTTTGGTGCACAAAACCCTATTGAAGAAGCTCCTAGATATACTCTTGAAGATGATGAAGACATTGTTGAAGGATAAATCCTATATTGAAAATAATATTAGTTCTTGGTTTCTAATTCTAGCATTGATGCAGATAGGGAAGCATGTGAACAACTCATGATCACTCTCAGCCCTAAAACAAAACCTATATTTACCAAAAAAAGGAATGTAAATTAGATTCAATGGAGAATTCAAGTGAGGATGGAAACCATGAAGAGAAGGGTACAAATTTTAATCCCTTGGGAGATGAAAATTCCTCTACTTTGCATACAGATCAGAACACTCTTAGTATAAAAAATGAAGGATTTGTACTCTTGTCATATGAAGATACTATTGCTTCCCAAAAAGAACATATTTCTAAAATTGTTTTAGTGTGATAAAGTGATTCACTACAATTGGATGAGGATATGGCACATTTATCCAACCTTGATATCTCAGAAGATCAATTAGATTTCCAAACATTTGATGGAAATTGTGACAATGCCCCGGATGTAACAAGAAGTAATAAATGAAAATCTATATTTGGTTACATTGAAAATGAAAATCACACCAAAGTGATCATGGATCGGATGGAATTCAAGGCAAAAGAGGGCTGGTCATGTTTTAATATGTGTACTTTAAAATAATAGTCAGCAATGGAAACAATGATCATGATTCATTTATTCTCCTTGGGGTTGAGGTCAAAAAATTGGAAATTTATTTTGAGGTAGGAAAAATATGTGTTTACCTCCATGATTCTCTAAGTGAAGAAACCATTAACCTACAACAAAACAATCAAAAATATTACATCATATGTTTTTATGGTCCCCCTATGTTTTATAATCATTATGATAAAGAAAAATGCAGGGCCAATCCGGTTGCAAGTTTATTCTCTCAATATTATCTATCACAAACAAAGAAGTTTCTCACTTTATTGTAGGTGTTCATCATGAAATATAAGGAAATTTTTTTATATAGAGGTATATGTTATGCACTCGTAGTCCATGATCTTTGACTTATTTGAGGACTCTTTCTCACAAAGTGATATAAATGTTGGTGTTACTCCATTTGTATCTATTCTGATTCCATTGCAAGGGGATATCATTGGTTCTTATAGTGTGTCTATGCTTAAGCTTCATGGTAAACCATGTTTCCAAATGGACATGAAGGACCCTCAAAACTTTCCCATCCAACAAATGGGCTTGCCTTATTCACTTGACATTGCATATGAGGAAAAGGTAATTGATGACCCCAATATTTAATTGTTGGAGGAAATTTTTCTATTACATCCTCCAACCCTCTAAATCTTCACAATTGTAATTCATTTTAGTGGAAACCTCACACCTACAAACAACAAATTGAAGGAAGGATTAAATTGGTTTGTCTTTGTGTCTATGGAAGAAGGTGGTGATACTATAGACTAAATGATTATTTTAAATATGAAACCATTGAAAGAGATACCAAAATCTATTTTTTATTGTTTCTTTGAATCCACAAGGTCAACCTATGGAATTCCACTACTCATTAATCCACTTCTCAAATCCGATCCTGAGAATTCATGTGTGGAAATGGTGCAAAAATTCAATTCCACATTGAATTGTTGTGTCGATCATTTCAAGAGGTAGGTGCTAACTTATTTTGTGAAATTCAAAAATGATCCTTTTCATACAAGCCTAAATGATACTAACAAGAAATCATTAGCCAAGTATCCTAAGTAGTTTGGCCATCCCAAATTTCAACCCTTGACATATTGGATGCCCTTTTTGTGAACCTGGCTAGTGAAATTCATGTGCTTGAAATAAACTCAAGTGGTGATATAGAAACACAAGGAATTACCTCTAATGTGCATCTCACTGAGGTAGTTATCGATTGTGTGAGACATTTTAATGAGCTATCTTGAAACGTGATTTATTTGCAAATTCCCCATGAAATTTCAACAATGGTAGTAGTTGATACTACTAAATTATGTGTGGCAACAAGAAGAGGTAATCTGTTTTTTTTGGAAATTAGAGAAGGATCAACTAAGGGGGCATACAATTTTGCATTTAATTTTGTTGAATCTTAACTTTATGTGAATATCATTGTGGACAATTATATACAAAGAAAAGTTCTAGAATTTTGGATACAAGTCTTCACAAAAAACCTTATGGCTATGACAACATACGGTATTGGTATGTATCTATCACTTACATGCCTTAGTGCAGACCTTCCATGCATTTTGGAAAAAATAGCATGATTGGTGGCCCATCAATGGTTATTATGGTCTATGGAATGAGTATTCCCTTAGGACATAAGTGCAAATTATGACCCCCTTGGAACAATTCCCATCCATCCAATACAACCCTCAATTCAAATGAGTTAATAGTAGGAGTGTGAATATAAGTATATACTCTCATGTGACAAAAAAGGAGAGTCTTTAAGCAAGAGGATATTGTACGGTTTGAAAAAGTCTACAAAAACCCTATTTGGGGGAGGATAGACAGATCCTATAATATAACATGTTTGTTTTTGCAACCACTTAATGAAATCTTTCATCTACAAGTTCCTAGGTTCATTTTCATAATGTAAATTTTATTAATAACCAAAAAATGACTAGAAAAGTATATCAACGACACTCCTAAGTACACTTGGAAGTTCTTAATAAGAGAAAAGGTACCTTGGTAAAAATAAACAATGACTATAATTTTGTCAAAAGGGAAATAAAAAATTTGCAATCTATCATTCGTGTGTGGGACAACACCACAAACATAACAACAATTTTGTACAAAAATTTTACTTAAACAAATATAGAGGTCCTAGCCTATGTCTAAAATTACATACCTTAGAAATACAACTATTTTACAAAATTTTAGAAATAAAAAATAGAAGGCAATAGTTCAAGAAGGATAGTAAAAGTCATTTGAAAATTTTGTGGTATGAAATGGAGTGATAGTTACACAATGGTTAATGCTACTCAACCTATGATTCAAGTAAGATTGGCATTTCTTCCTCTGGATATTTTGGAAGAATCCATTTGCAAGAATGTATATTTGGCCAAAATATGTTTGATGTGGAACATGGTAGGAATATGCATCATCGATGATTTGTATATAAAATTAGTTGTATTCATTAACCATACAAAAAAATATGCAGATGTAGAATAAAAAACATAAATTATCTTTAATATTCATATTTCAATGCAAAAATAAAATAATGAACCTGATTCTCCAAGAAACGTTGTGCAGTTGGTTGAAAACTCACATCTGATTGGAATTTTTCACTTCTTCCTTTCTCCAAACTATGGAACTCCTCAATTTTATAGTAAAAAAAAAATATCAATTCCAAAATTCTTTAAAAATTTTGCAATTCCTATTCCCTCCAAAAAACCCTATTCAAGGAATTCATTATCATATCAAGATTTAGTTTCTTCTTGATATCGATTTAGGATCAGAACAAAATGATTAAAAAAATGAATAAAATAAACATAGAGATATGAAGAACAACACAAATATCCAATGAACAATATCTTCTATTGAATAAATGAAATAGGTTGAAACTATAAAACTGCAAAACTGAAACACTTGCTCGAATGGTGGTAGCTATCTCTGAGAAGATAAGTGGTTGCTACATGCATCCATTTGAGAAGCATGATTACAATGAGGCTTTAGAGGCATTTTAAATATTATTCATGAATGAAAAAACCCTATACATCCAAAAACCTAACCCTAGGAGATGAAACACCAAAATTTATGTAGGCCCCTATGGGTAAGTTGGTACCTCAACTTCTTGGGGTCGTAAATTTTGCATATGACCTCTATTTTAGGCATGCGATAGCCTGTTGGAAAGGCATTTTAGAGAAATACACATTTCACTATCAATCATTGATTCTGTCTACATTTTGATAGTGACAAGCCCAAAAAACATTGTTTAGGGCCCCAAAACATCCCTAGAAGTACAACAAGATGTGTTGACATGAAAACATACAAAATAAGCCAGTTTGATTAGGTGGGAGGCCACCAATATCTACCTAGAATATTTTTATGGATTCAAACAACCCTAGAAATTGTTATAACCCTAAATTTCTCTACATATGCATACCTGGCCTTTGTCCCTCTTACTTGCTATTTTTTCCAAGCCATCACTGAGTTTCTCTTTTTAAAAACCTATTTTTGAAGATGTACGCACCTTGCACCATTACTGCATGTGTATGTATGATTTTTTCACCACTACAGCCCGCGTACGTATGCTAGATGCACCACTAGAGCCCGTGTATACTCGCAATATTTGCAAAAAAAAAATTTGCAAGGAATTCATTGAGATTACAGGCTATTGGGTAGTTTCCCAACTAATCCACCACCTATAGCCCGCCACCCAACCGAATAACAATTCTTTTTTCATATAAAAGGAGGTTTTGGGGTCTCATTCCACTTCTAGACATAATAACAATGAAATTCTACCCATTTCACATCCCCTCCTTGCCCCAAGAAATTGCAACCATCTTGTGAGAATTGCCTCAAAATTCCCCAATTTTCCCTTTTTCCTCCATCATAAACCCATTCCATTTCCATAGAAGAAGGTTGAGAGGAGAAATATATGCGAAGGCACACTTGGATATTGGTGAAGAGGAGCCCGGACCAGGTTCATGGAGTAGTATCTGACCTTGTTGTAAGTGATCATTGTATTATCAATAAAAGAAGTACTTTTCCTGTCCCAAATTATGGTGTGTTGAATGTTTCCATTTGATTTATGTTTGTATTCTAGCGTATGACCCTTATTGATATATGAAATGAATTCTTGTAGTTTTTTGTTTATCTATTTGTGAATGTAGGTCAACCTTGGGAGGAGTCTTGCATTCAGCAAAGCTATCAAGCACAAGAGGATCGTCACTGGACGAGGAGTAAAAGGTACAGTTATCGGATCCTTCTCATTTTGATTTTTCATGTATGAGTCTAGGATATGTTTGGGGTAGTTAAAGAAGTAGGAGACTTTTAAATGGTTATTGATCTGCCTACATTTTAAACCCTAGTGTAGCCATAGGGGGGTTTTCCCCGCTAGCAGAAATGGCGACCATACTGGGGAAGCCTCTAGGGTTTTAGGGGTTTTTTTGGATGTTTTTATTGGTTTTATTACATTTTGAGATTTTGTGAGTCTGTTGAGTCTCTGAGGGGATTCTGGTCACCTTTTGGTGTTGTACCAGTTCTCCCTACCCTGTTAGCCTATATGTTTCACTTCTTTTTTTGAGAAATTACAGAGGTGTATGTGCCCTACAGCGGGTCATCCCACGTACATATGTGTCTTGTCTAGTAAACAACCCGCGTACATATGTGCCCTGTCTAGTAAACAACCCGTGTACATACACAAGCTACTGAAACAACAATAGCATACCTAGTTCAAGGAACTATTTTTGAATAAGGAGGTAGTCAACCTCTTTCCTGATTGAATTTATACTTCTCATGGTTTCTCGATAGAGTCTAGTGTCTTTGTTTTTACAGTGATAGCTTGGGATAGATGTCTATTTTCTTATCTTTTTAAAGATTTCTTGTGTTTACTTCGAAAGGGTTTTAGGTGATTCTTTGAGTTTTTTATCATCCTGTTTGGTGTCTTTAGTGACTCCCTACAATCTGCAGTGGGCCAGAGGTCAGTTTCAGTCTTGTCTTGTTTTTCACTTCTTCCCCTTTTGTTTGATTTAAAGAAAGGAAAACAAATTTATTTCAAGTTTTTCTTGTTTGAAGCATTTTCAAAATAAATAAATAAAGATTTGTTTTTCTTAGTTTGGTAAAGTATTTGGAGTTAGTCCTCTTACTTGTTAGGAAAAAGAGTTCATTTTTTGAGGTCTTTATTGATTTCTTAGAACACTAAGAAGCTCATAGTCGAGTGAAATTTCGTTTTAGGTCTTCCTTTAAAAGATCTTGAAAAAATTAGTTGTGAAAAGTTGGTTTAAAGATCTTTATTGTTAACTAAAAGTAATTTTAATTTTAGTTTCTCTTATTTCTCCTTCTTCATCTCCCATACACATCACTAGTTTCACTACCATTTCCTTGAGTTAAAACAAGGCATTTAAAATGAATGCTAATTCAACTAGACTTTATGTTTGTAGGGTCAATCAACTAGTTTAGGATAGAGCCTTGAATTAGGTTGGAGAGGAAACTCTTCAAGGCTTACAAAACAACATTTGAGTCAGAGCTAGGGAGTGTAAAAATTCCAGTGATGTGAAATTTATCTGGGAGCCCCCTCTTACATAGGGCCTAAACATGAGGTCACATGAGGATAGGTATCGAAGATTACCCCTCCTAAGCTGGACCAAATGTAGTGGGGAACACATATTAAGGACTTGTTGTGTCATACTGTCGGTTGCATTAGCCTACAAATATTCGTGGACCTCAAATCCATTCGAGATCCTCAGTTTTCTTCCAGACCACTTGCTTTCGATACCCTCGGTAGGTTTCCGACTTGTTATCCTACTCATTGCAATCCACTTGACTATCGAATGTACTTGGCTCATGATTGTTTACGAGCTGGAAACTTAGTTGCCTTGATTATAGGGACTTACACAAGTGACTGTGGGGGTATACCATTGTACCTAGGGTAGACGTCAAGCCACACTTTGCATATTATACCTGGAGGGTGCTTCTATGTTCGAGTTTCACTTGCACTGGTAAGTTTCTCTAGTGTTGGTTGGTGTAATTGTTCTTCCAACTAGATAGTGGTTTGATCGGTTTATCTTTTAGAAACTTTTCTAGTGTGTTCTTGTTTTTAAACGTTAGTAAAATACTTATTGTTTCATTGATATTTTCACAAGGTGGAATATCAAGAGCTTCTTCAGTCATGAAGGCTTCAGGGCCTGTCGCCAGTTGCATTAGAGCCACCACCGCCATCGTTACGGTGAAGACTTGACCATCAAGGGTCATATGAAGCGACCGGGCCAGAGGAAACTATGTCTGAGCCTACTTTGAGAGGAGATTACTCGAATCTGGAGGAACCTACTATTTCTGACCTTGGAACGGAAGCTCTCGGGCCAGCCAACACTCTAATCAATGACTTATTGGTGCCTATTTTGGTACAAGTTGTCCCTCCGAGGGTAACACCTTACGAGCATCAGATAGTCTTAAAAGAAGTTATGGAAGAAAATGTTACTACTTCTTCCAGGAGTCCTCATACTCCCTTAACAGCTGCCACCATAGGGGGTATTCTTCCTCCTAACCCACCTTTGTTGATCCAGACCACAATGGTCTCAACCACCTCTACTTCAGGTAGTGGTCTGATGTTGTCTTCGATGGTGACCACTGCTTCATTCACATAGAGTGCGACAGACCCTCCATTTTCATATGGGATTCCCGTCTTTGATATGAACTTCATTCTCACCTAATTCACCCTATAGACCATGGGTTTGAGAGAAAGGAGCTCAAACGCTCCTTTGCAAGGGTCCATGGGGGGCACCTCAGCCCCCTATAACACTATCCCTTACAGTGGGGGTCATATACCTCCTTCATCCTCCTCACTCAGTGGTTCTTCCCAGCCACCCGTTGGGCCAAACATGAACTACTTCTTGTTTGGAGAAGGTAGTCTAGGACTGTCTTCTTACACCATGTCGGTTGGTTCCATGTCTTTCTCTTTGTTCAACGTGTTTAGTAATGAATTTTTTTCTTCAGCTACCGTCTCGACCCTGGTTTTGGACAACAAAATATTGTGTAGGGTACTATTCCTACACAGGGGGAAAGTATAGGACTTTTCTCCTCAAAAGGACTTTGGAATCCTTGGCAGGGATTATTTTCCTCTTTAGGGATGATGAACGGGGGCAACCCTCTCCAAGGTCAATAGAACCCCGAGCATGGTTCAGTACCTATGTCCGTCAGATCAGCAGGGGGAAACCCCTTCCAGAATATTTGGAACACAATGTAGATATCAATCCTCACCCACCCTTTGTCGTCCAATTGCAAGAATCAGTTGATGATGTCCCAACAAATGTAGTATTTATACGCTAGCCAAGGCCATGGTGTTTACCAGAACCCTAGTCAGCAACCCAACTTTTCCTAGAAACCTGGTGCCAGTCAAACTCTAGGATCCCTTTTTCCTATACATAGTACCCAACCCAAAATACCATTTATGGCAACGTTACATTTTCCATAATTTTCAAGTTTTCTTAACAACCCAATTTTTTATGATCCGCATTGACCCCCCATGCTGACTAAGTTTCCGTCAGATATTCCAAAGTTTGAAGGTAATCCTTGCAAAGATCCAGGTGATTACGTGACAAATTTCCACCTATGGTGCTCGTCAAACTCACTACGATATGACTTCGTACAGTTGCACCTATTTCAACTCACTCTTATCGGGGGTGACGTGAAATGGTACATCGAGCTCGACCTCTCAAGATTTTCTTACTTTGGCGATTTGGCGATGGTTTTCCTAAACCATTTCCAACTACCCGTGAGATATGATGCCGACACCAAATTGTTGGCCAACTTTGAGCAGACCAAAGTCGATCATATCTCCTATCACATCCAAGAATGGTGACGGTGGAAGAGTTTTATTAAGGTATAGGTCCCATCATCTTTCTTGTTGAAGTGGTTACTAAAGTATTTGGTACCTCATTTATCCAAGGATGTTGCAATGTCGGGAGTGTTTTTTAGAGGAGGAGGCAATAATGAGAGCTCAACAACTTGAACTGATATACTCTCAGTTTGGATTACTCCATGAGGTTTTTCTAGATGCACATGGTCCATCCTTAACAAGGACATACAAAATTTTGGACCACATGTTGATGGTATAGTTATTTTAGCACAAGGAAATTCCACTGATCAGTTGTCAAATCAATTACAACAATTGTTGATACAGTAGACAATGGCTAGCCAAACCTCAGGTTCGGTTGTTCCCCCTACTCAAATGTTAGACATACACAGTGTGCAGTCGACGAACTCAAAGGCCAACCAGCATCCTGACAGAAAGAAAAAACGATGAAGTAAGAAGGGTAAGAGGGATAAGAAACCCAACAACAATATCGGCGAGGGAAACACAGAGAAGAGAAAGTTGAAGTATCATTGTAACCTTTGCATAGAATACCACCCGACTCACCTGTTCCCTCGAATTGCGTAGGTCCAAAATGTATTGGTGCAACAAAATCATGTTGTGTTAACGAACCCATTCACTCATGGGAAAAATATGACTCAAGCCTCTTCGATCGTGGATGGGGGAAATCAAGGACCCCCCGCATCTTTCAATAATCCCTCGATCACGAATGTTTACAGAATGAAAGGTGATTCTTACATAGAGACTAGGGTGCATGATTATGGAATGTTGAAATCTATTGAAAAGGGTAATGAAGCCATAAACCCAAATGTTCCTCTCCAGATTGAGAAGACGATGGGAGAAACAATGACACACATCCTGAAAGGGGCATTCAAGAAATATTCTCACAATCCAAACATGGGGGCCACCCAAAAATACTATGTGGTGGACTATTTGTCACAAACCCCTTGTGCAATGTCCGCTTTGGAGGTCCTCCAGAGCTACCCTTCACAGAGAAAGGCTTTATTATCCACCTTAGGTTCTACAAAGACTTGTAACCCAAGAACGATCATTCTTGATACGATCAACTTAAAACCTCATCTCACTTACCATGTCGCGATTCAGATAGTGGTGGCTTACCCCACGAAATATTTTACCCTGAACATTTTTCGTACAGTGGTTGATGAGGGTGCCTCGACATGTGTGATGTCATTGGCGTATGGAAGGTTGTTGGCCAACCCATTTTGTCTCTGTCACCTACTCTTCTTATTTCTTTCAATGGTCATTCTTTCAGACCACATGGAATCATTCCTTCTTTCCTTGGGCAGTTAGGAGGGAAGACCATGTGTGTCGAAGTTGAAGTGGTTGATCCACCTCTCAACTACAAATTTCTATTAGGAAGGAGTTGGACCTATGCTATGCATGCAATGATTTCCACAATTTTCTGAATCTTGTTGTTTCCACACGAGGGTCAAATCGTATCCATTAATCAGTTGTCTTTCTCCCGTCCTGACCCTTCATCAGGGGTATCCATGGTCCCGATGATTGATAACCCTTATC
Organism: Picea engelmannii; assembly: GCA_009831015.1. Classification (NCBI taxonomy): domain Eukaryota; kingdom Viridiplantae; phylum Streptophyta; class Pinopsida; order Pinales; family Pinaceae; genus Picea; species Picea engelmannii. The sequence goes on from ML794590.1 coordinate 100,781, forward strand.
CTGGTGTCGTCAACATAGGGGTTGGTTTGTACCCACCATTGATGGGTACTTTCAATTACCCACCTCCTTCTGGCGATTTCAAGGTTATATCAGTTGCCCCCAACCAACCTAGAGCTGATATTTTTCAAGTGTCATCGTTTCAAATGACTTACTTTCATGATCCACGGTAGATGTTGCATACATTATTGTCCATCAATCTTCTGCAATCCCCGATCTGACTCTTTCACAGGAGTCAGATCCAGTTCTTGAGCCTATCTGGGCTCAAGGTTCCCTCACCACTACAAATACTTTAGACTTGTTCTTTCCCTCTAACGAGGTGATTATAGAGGCATTGACTAGTCCAGACAAACCCTGGGATGATCTCCATCATAGATCTTATTTCCTCACGGATTTAAGAAGAACAAAGGTAGGTGAATTTGTGTTGACTATGATAGGAGATATGTCTTGTCCTATTAATCCTATGGCTAAGCACATAGTATACACTAGGGTAATATGGAAACTATCATTAAAAATATACCTATTGACATCTCTAGAACCCCTGACATCGTGGAGAATTTTTTTGTTGGACTGGGTTGCTCCCTCGAAGAGATTTAGATCTATACAGACTTATTTAAGGAACTCCGCAACATTTTTTCCTGGTCTTACGAGGAAATTCTAGGCATAGATCCAAGAATCGTCGAACATGAGATAACGACTTATCTTGATCCTCAGAAAGAGGCAACTATTAAGGATGAAGTGGAGAAACTACTTAAAGTTGGTTTTATCTACCCTGTAGAGTTGACACAATGGGTGTCAAATCTCGTTCTAGTTAACAAGAAATAGGGTACAATTCGAGTGTACATGGACTTCCGTGACTTGAACAAGGTCTGTCCAAAGGATAATTTCACCCCATTCATTGATCATATTGTCGATGAATGTGCAGGATATGAGGTCTTTTCATTCATGGATTGTTTTTTGGGATATAACCAGATTCAAATCAAACCCGAAGACCAACATAAAACAACTTTTATCTATCCATGGGGCACATTTTCTTATCGTAAGATGCCTTTTGGCCTGAAGAATGTTGGAACCACTTTTCAGCAGGCCATGTCTTTTTATTTCCACGATATTAGACATATAGTCAAGGCTTATATCGATGATCTAGCATCACGCTCTCGCAAGAGATATGATCATCCCACACACCTCCGACTAATATTTGAATGATGTCACTACTATCAGATTCGCTTGAATCCCAACAAGTACAATTTATGTGTGACATCGTGTCATCTTTTAGATTTCATATTTTTGACAATAGGGATCATGGTCGATCCTCTTAAGGTTGAGGTGATAGTTCAGTTTCCTCCCCCATGCACAACCCCTCAGCTTCAGAGCTTACAAGGGAAAGTGAACTTTCTTCGGTGTTTTATCGCAAACTATATCGAGATCACTAAAATGTTCATGCGTTTATTGAAAAAGGGAGTCCCTTTCTATTGGGATGAAGCCACTCAATGCTCTTTTGAAGCGTTGAAACGTGCCCTCACGTCTTCCCCTCTACTCTGGCCTCCCAATTATAATAAATATTTCTTATTGTACTTGGTTTCCGCAGAGTCGACCATCGGTATGGTATTGGTTAAAGAGGATGATATGCTCAAGGAGAATGTGATTTATTACCTCAATTGAGGCCTAGTTGGGTTGGAACTCACCTACTTCCATATTGAGAAAATCACATTGGAAGTAGTACATGTTGTCCAACGGTTCTGTCATTATATCCTACTTCGCAAGACCACTGTCATTGTCGTTGTGAATCCATTTCAATATGTGTTGACACGACGTGTTATTGCTAGAAAGATTAGTATATGGATTGTAATCCCTAAGGAATTTGACTTGGATTTTGTTTCCGCAAAATCCAAAAAGTCATTGGTCTTTGTGAAACTCATTTCAGAGCTTCCGGTCAAATCAAGTGATGTTACGCCCAAAGAATCGCCTATTAAAGGAGATATATTTCTGATCGCATATTCAGACCCCTAGTATGGAGATATACTAGTCTATATACATACTTTGAAGTTCCCTTCTTCTTATTCTCTCAACGAGCGTCGACGAATTCACCATCAGGCACAAAACTATCTCATACTCGATGACACTTTGTATCGTCGAGGTGTAGATTTCATTCTTCGTCGATGCCTTATACACGAAGAAGTGGAACTCATTCTTAATGACTACCACACTGGAGCATGTAGTGGTCATTTTTTTGGGTTATCAATATCCCAAAAGATTCTATGAGCCGGTTAATTTTGTTCTACGTTAATCAAAGATTGTGTCAAGTCGGTCAAGAAGTGCCACCCATGTTAGATCTTCTCTCGGAAGATGAGGGCACATCCTGCTCCCATGTTTCCCATCATTACTGTTGGTCCCTTCACCAAGTGGGGGATTTATTTTACCACATGCCACCCTACTTCAGCTGGGGGGCATCGTTATATCATTATAGCGGTAGACTACTTCACAAAGTGGGTCGAGGCCATGCCAATATTTAACAATGATGGTGAAACAACAACTCTCTTCATTTTTAACCAGATAGTAGCAAGGTTCAACATTCCGAAGGAGATTTTCACTGACCATGGAAGTCACGTTTAGAAAAAAATGATGTCTAAGTTAACATCAAATCTTGGTTTGAGGCAAGAGGATTCATCACCCTACTACCCACAAGCAAATGCTCAGGTGGAGGTTGTGAACAAGTCCCTCAAGACTATTCTACCTTGAACGATCAATTCTGGAAAGTCAAATTGGCATTTGATGTTGTACTCAACATTATGGTCCTACCGAACATCTATAAAGACTGCCACCTATTTATCACCTATTCAACTCGTTTACGGGCTAGAAGCAATCTTTCCTATAAAGTGCCAAATCCCATCTTTAAAGTTGAGAGTAGAGTTATTCCCAGACACTTCATCACTTTAGGAATGCCTATTATATCTTGAGCATATCGATGAGAAATGCCATGATGAAGCCTTGTCCAACGAGGCTCACAAGAAATGAGTCAAGTGTCAATATGATCGGTCCATTCATCCTTGGATTTTCTCTGAAGAAGACCTTGTCTTGGTCTACGACCAAGATAAGGATCCCCTGGGGGCAGGAAAGTTCAAACCCATGTGGTTCATACCTTTCATCGTGAAAGAGGTCTTAAAGAAGGGTGCCTATCGTCTGGTTGAATTTGAGGGAAATGATTTGGAAGAGCCTAGAAATGGGCTCTACCTCAAGAAGTATTACTCATAGGTTGGTCTACAAAGTGACTTCTTGTAAATATGTATAGTTCTTATACAAATTTTTTTGTCTTTTTGTTTTATGGATGTGTCGTTATTTATGTCATGTTTTTCATTGTAGTATATGTCAAGTGAATCTAAGGTGTTCATTGGGTTCGCGAAAGACCCTAGTTGACACACTCGGAGGCTCGCTTCCACATCTTGGGTGATTTTCACACCTCAAGGCCAGTTGTTATCCTCCATAGGTATATGTCTAGCTGACACCACAAACAATGTCGTCGAGTACATCATAGTAATAGAGTTGCTTTGTGACACTTTGTCGATTGGTATCTCCTACCTATGGGTCTACTTAGATGCTCAGTTGGTTGTGTCCCGGTTAAATGGCATTTACCGCATTTATGATCATACTTTACATCGACGCTTCCTTAGGGTACGTCTCTTAGAACGTCGCTTTGATTACATTACGTATATCCATGTTCCTAGGAGATTAAATCAAATGAAAGATACTCTAGATAATCAAGTATTAGATTGGCATATTGAAAACACATAAAAAGAAGCACACACATACACATGTACATACATTTGTAAAGAAATGTGATCCATAATACATAAACATGTAAATAAATAAATATATATATATATATATATATATATATATATATCAAAAAGTGTCAGAGTACATCGGTGAGTGCAAACGACTCAAAAGTAATATCCAGTATACATCACGAGGCTTATTCCCTAAAAAATATACAAAAAGAGTTCCCTTGACACATAAAGAATCCATCCTATCTAAGCTCGGGGCTTTTTGGCCCTGCTGTAGTGAACAAAAACGTTTTCCAAATGCCAGAAGAGTTGGACCCACGTTTGTGGCACCCCAACCACATGAGGATGCATAGATGGCAGAAGATCCTCGATCTTGGCCATGGGAACTAGACGAGTGAGCGCGGTGAGGTTCCGCTCCACTCATCTCAATACTCTCTCAGCCTCTCAAGTTGGAGGTCCCCCTACAGCTGCTGGTCCATCAAATTTTGTTGGTACTGCCTCTGGTCAAGGATGTGGCCTAGTCCTCGAGAAGTCTATCACATGCACTGGTCCCACATCTGTACATAACAGATACACAATTTTTATATACTTTGATACGCATAACAATGATATATATAAAAATTAAAAATTAAAATTAAATAACTTTAAAAACACACGTACCTATCTCTCCTCCCTCCTCTCCAGGAGGTACGGGCATGTTCATATCCCTGGAAAAGTTGATTCCAGTGTAGGGGTAGTCCTCTATCAATGGAATATGAAGTGCCCACCAATCGAAGAAATTATCATCGAAGGCCTCTATGGTCCTTCCTCCCCCATTTCATGGAAGCAATTATGCCCACCTACACATTGTTGGGAAGGAGGCCACATGCCCCCATACTGTCTCTCACGAAATCATGTTGGGTACCCTCTCAAAGAAGAACGAGTACAAAATGGTATCAAACACGAAGTTCTTGTTACTCCACCCGCGACACTCTGTGAGTTGCCTATTCATGTATTCAAGAATGGTCGTACTCCAGTCAAATATTCATGCGTTTAGGCACTGCATTGCAAAATACATGTGTTCTCAGGAATCCTGGTGTAGGGATACATATCCAGTGATCCTCCCAATAATAAAAATGACCACCTTCAATGATAGGTTGGTGATCTTGTCAATGGGAACCTGAGAACCTACTTTCCCAGTGTCGACCTCGCAATGAATTCCAATGAGTTCGGTGATGTTGAAGGGTCCATGGGGCAGGGATGATTTTAGGGGATAAATTTCACTCATGGGCTAATTTTCCATGGTTTTTCCAAAAAAAAGATTCGCTATTTTAAAAATGATTTGCCCAAATTCTATAGGATAAAATTATTTTACCTTAAAAATCACAAAATTTTTATAAAAACTATATCAAATACTTAGAAATTTGAATATTTTTAAAAATATATCGCCAAACATTTATAGTTGACATATGAAGGATTAGTAATATTCGCGAAGGTTTCTACTTTTTAAAATAAATTTCCATCCTTAAAATCATCCTCGCCAGGGGGGAATGTACACATGCTGACTAGTTAAACGTCCTTTGGTAAAAGTCATTTTTTCCAACTTTTTGCATATAAGTTAGGATTCCACCTCCACTTTCTGCATCTCATTGTCTTTTCCTCTTTTCCATAGGATCAACCCCACTGAAGTGTGACACATAACCATCATTGTTTCTTTAGAAGTGTCGTAATTAGGTGGTAGAGCCTACCTTTACATGGATTCCCTAGGTAGATCCTTGTTTCATTTTGGCGTCCATGCTATCTCCTACGACTTTAGGCTAGGGACTCCTTTTTAATCCTATCAAGATTGTGAGATTGAGCCTCATTATTCTGATGCACCATCACCTTTGACCTCACCCTCAGGACTCCCAAATTGAGCATACTTTGTTATCTTTTGAGCTTGCTTTGAAATCTGAAAGTAACATCCAATGAGACTATATTTATGATTTTCAATCTCGTCTAGATTAACTGAGAAAATTAACCTCTTGGATTCTTCTTTAAGCCATTTTCAGACTCTCAAAACATGAAAAGATTGTCGAGCGATCTTGTTGTCCTTCATGCTCGCCAAACTAAAACTGGAAGGAATGTCTATCTGGAAGTAGTTTAACCCTTTTGTGGTCCGGATGGTCAATTTTATGAACAAAGGTATACTCAGGTAGAAGAGTATTCTCAAGTATAAGTTTAACCCATTTTCAATCCTGAGGGACTAAATTTACAAAAAAGGAATGCCCACAAAGTCCATAGTTAAGATCTTTTCAGACTCCCTAAAATTGAGAAGATCGTCGAGTGACCTTGTTCTTTCACACTCATTAAATTGGTCTAGAAAAACATCTACTAGCATGAGTTTACCCCTTTTTTTGGCCTGTATATTACAGAAGAAAACGTACACCTCGGGATATTTGTCTCTCCAGGAGAGTTCTCCTAAGTACATTTTGTACTTTTTCAAGCTCAAGGGACTAAATACAGAAAAAGGCTATGAGTCCATAGTTAATCTCTTTTCAGACTCCTTAAAATTGAAAAGATTACTGAGTGATCTTGTCTTTGTCACATTCGTTAAAATGGTTTGAATAGATGTCTTTTCAGTGCTAGTTTACCCCTTTTTGAACCAACTAGACTATCTTCAAAAAAGGTACCCCAGTGGAGTCTTCTTTTACGCTTTTTCAGACTCTCTAAACATGAAAAACTATCAAGATTACCTTCTCTAGGCTCGTTAAAATTACATTGAAGGGGGTTTTCATTGTGTCTTAGTAATCGCATTTGCATATCTACATATTTGGCCTAATGTCGGCTCCATGTTGCTCTCAGTTGAACCTTTGAAGAATCCCTTATACGCAAGCCTTGTATCACTTTTCTTCTACGTCTTGACACCTTGACCCATGGAGGAATTTTCCCAATTGTCCTTTTCCTACACATGTCTCCTTGCTCTGAGAATTAGTTTGTTCCTTGCACTTGGAACTAGTATGATTGTGGCACTCATTCCTCCTTTGTAATGTAGCATTATTTTGTTCTTTTTCAAGCACTTTAAAAAATTGAAAAAGACAAAAAAAAAAAAAAAGAGGATGGGAAATATATATTATTTTTTGTCAGCACAATGAGTCGCCCTTGGACAAAGCACATACTTATGTTTGTTCATCAAGATTTGGGATTGAATATGACCTTAGGAATTTGTTCTCGCTACATAGAGTTGTATCCTCCTCTGTTTGGTTATTCTTCCAAACACATGGAGAGTTTGTGTTACCTCCTGCATTGTGAACTTATGTCAATGTCATGTTGCCTGAGTCTGATCATCTGTCATGATATTGTCCAAGGGAAGTTTCACCCAACCTGAATCAACCTTTCTACAGTTTGTCTCTTGACCTCATTCCCGACCATCCCAAAAGTCCAATCAAGTCCTTGTTAGAAATCAATGAAGTTCTTTGCCTGATCATCGAGATCCTCTTGTATTTTCTCGACGAGTCGTCAAAGACCTCTGGGTAGTGAAGTCATACACTCACATTGTACTCCTACCCAATTTTTGAATATTTTGAAGTTGTTGCTCAAGCTCTGAAAACCTTATCTCCATCCATCAAGCGTTATTGGCTTCTTGAATATGGATACTATACTTGTATATATTTGATTTTGAGATGTAGATCCACTGTGTATTTCTCACGCCTACACTTTATATAGTTATATGACATGGATCTGTAGTTTATTTGATTGGAATCCATGATTTATTTCATCTCGAGCATGGGTATGCCCGCCTCGGAAAGACAATTGTTATTTTTGCAGATGGCACCTCGTTTCGTACATTGGTGAATATTTGTAATGTATTTCAGCCATCAGATGCTATTCTGACCTCACAGATTAGGGAGAATCTTTTATAACCCTAACTTTCTCTACATATGCATACCTATCCTTTGGCCCTCTTACTTGCTATTTTTTCCAAGCCATCACTAAGTTTCTCTTCTTAAAAACCCTATTTTTGAAGATGTACGCACCCTCCACCATTACCTCCCGTGTATATACACTTGTTGCACCACTACAGCCCACGTACGTACGCTAGCTTTGCCATTACAACCCGTGTATACTCGCAAAATTGCAAAAAATAAAAAGTCGCAAGGAATTTGTTGAGATTACGAGCTATTGGGTAGTTTCCCAACTAATCCACCACCTATAGCCCGTCACCCAACCAAATAACCATCATTTTGTCATATAAAATGAGGTCTTGGGGTATAATTCCACATATAGACATAAGAACAGTGAAACTATGCCCATTTCACATCCCCTCGCCCCAAGAAATTGCAGCCATCTTGTGAGAATTGCCTCAGAATTCCCCATTTTTCCCTTTTTCCTCCATCATAAACACATTCCATTTCCCTAGAAGAAGGTTGAGAGGAGAAAGATACACAGAGGCACACCTAGATCTTGGTGAAGAGGAGCCCAGACCAGGTTTGTGGAGCAGTATTCGACCTTGTTGTAAGTGATCATTGTATTATCAATAAAAGAAGTACTTTTCCTATCCCAAATTATGGCGTGTTGAATGTTTCCATTTGATTTATGTTTTTATTCTAACATCTAACCCATATGAAATTCATGCTTCTAGTTTTATGTTAATCTATTTGTGAATGCAAATCAGCCTTGGGAGGAGGCATCCAGTCAACAAAGCTATCAAGCGTGCGAGGATCGTCACCGAACGTGGAGTAAAAGGTACAATTACCTGATCCTTCTCATTTTTCTTTTTCATGTATGAGTCTAGGATATGTTTGGGGTAGTTAGAGAAGTAGGATACTTTTAAACGGTTATTTATCTACCTACATTTTAAACCCTGGTGTATCCATAGGGGGGTTTTCCTCGCTAGTAGATGTGTATAACCCACAATTACAAAGAAGTACAAAAGAACGTGTTGAACTAAAATTGTCAATATGAGTTACCTGGAATAGGTGGGTGGACACCAATATCCACCTGGATTAGTCCTCCCCCCCTTGAGAAGCAATGGTCTCCATTGCATTGAGTTCCCCCATCAGGTGAGGAAACTTCTACTAAATTTGGCCCTGGGTGAGCCACTTTCCTTGGTGTAGGCTTTTTTTTTTTCATAGGGGAAGACCCAGGGTTCAACACTCAAGAGAGCACTAAAAAAACCTTAACTATTGACCCTTTCTACAACACCTGCGAAGAAGATGAAGTCTCACTTAAGGTAGAGGCAGGGGTGGTTGCAGGACTCATATGTTTGCAACCTTAGCTAGGACACCTATCTGTGATTACAACACCTTAATAGAGAACTTAGCAGTTACATTTCATCAATATTTAACCAGTATCTACTTCGCAGATAAAACCCTAATTACAGACCATCGCAATTTTCACCCATATCTAGCATATTCAATCACTAAGCACATTCACATAGGTTATATCTATCATTCATCCATATTATTAAGAACGAATAATTAACAAATCTATCTATCATTCATCTATATCAAATCACTTAAGCAAGTAAACACATAAACACATCAATACATCGCACAAATCATAGGAACACAGGATATACGTGGTTCACCCCCAGCCTGGAGCTACATCCACCAAATCTTATTCTCTTTTATTATCTTCGATCAATCAGATACATGCACAGAGCCACAACATCCTACTCCACATAGGATAGGAGATCTACGCGCACCTCTCCAAATCCTCCTTCCCCGAGCTAGGTTACAGCACAAAGTTTCTACTCAATCTCTTACAGTCACTTTCACTTAGCCTTGCAAGTCTCACACAACATCCACAAAGCATGTACACTATCACTTACACTTAGTACTTGGTATCACACACTTGTGCCTTTACACTTAGCATAACATACACCCTGTTAGAAAAACATGACCGTGGAGCAATAAAATAAAACAAATACAGAAACAAAACACAGAAGACACACAATACAAGAGAGACACAGATTTACGTGGTTCACCCAGTGTGGGCTACATCCACCAAAGAAATTGCCAGGTCCTTCCTTTATTATTATCCAGCAAATGAAGGGATACAACCTACAGCAAAACCCATTGTAACTTCCTCTTCTTTCTCTCACGGTCTCCTCTCTTAGAATACAATATTCACCATCATCCATAGCCGCAATACATTTCCCTCATAAAAGAGGGCTTCCTTCTAGGGAAAAAAACCCTAACATAATCTCTACCATTAGATCTGCGACCTTATAATGAACGGTCTAGATTTACAATGAAATTACAATATACTTTTACAAGGCAATTTTTGCTTCGGGGGCTTCGCCCCCAAACCCCCGTTGGGGGCCCGCTTGCCCCCAGACCCCCCAGCCGGGGGGATAGGCCCCCAAGACCCCGCAGAGTGGGTACCCCCCCTCTACACTCCCCCGTGTGGAAGAGTGTATATACTTCTGGGGTGTAAATAATTCATGGGGTATAAACACGGCTGAAAGCAAGGACCTCTAAATCAGGAAGATAATCAGGCTCCACAACCAACAATCTCCCACTTGGAGACTGATCTCAACAACTCCACCGTTCCTGTATATGTTGGACTCTGAACCTTCTTGGACCTGGAAAATTTCTCATTTTCATCTTCATTCTTGAAGACTAACTGAAATTGAGTAGGAACTCAGTTTCTCCTTGGTTACTCCCTTTGTTAACATGTCTACAGGATTTTGACTAGTGTGTATCTTTTCCAGCTTCAATTGTCTATCTTCCAAGGCGGATCATATGAAGTGGTACCTCAACTATATATGCTTAGTCTTCAAATGGAAGGTTTAGTTCTTTTCAAGGTGAATGGCACTCTGACTATCACAGTACAACTTGTTGTTCTCCTGCTTCTTTCCCAATTCCTCCATAAACCTTTGTAACCAAATCATCTCTTTACTAGCCTTTGTAGCAGCAACATACTCTGCCTCTGTTGTTGAAAGT